>JADRCD010188253.1:20276-35296 GCA_019843815.1 Montemys delectorum
TTTTTTTTTTTTAAACTAAGTTAGAAGATCATTGCTTCCCTCATTCACCTAAATGTGATGCTCCGACTAAATAGTGAGGTTCTGAACATGAGAGCTAAAAAGGACAATTTTCCTATAAAACTCACGAGAAAGCGCTCATTGTGTTTATGTTCTGAAAACTTTCCATTAATGCACCACCAGTTCCAAATGGTGGAAATATTTTGATTATTTCTTCACATTTTGCAATAATATAAGATACCTATTAAGGGTTATAAAATATAAAAAATGCCATAATGGTTGTAAGCTTCAGATTATTTATGTTTTTGCTGTGATTTCAGGGAAAACTACTTATTCTGGCTGTCCATCGGTTTTCTCTGCTACAAACTAATCATGACAAGTTTCTATTTCAAAACAGTGTCGTAAAGATTAAAGAAGACAAGAGAAGGAGGGGATTAGAACACTGACCATGGGACTGCTCATCATCTCCAAGACCAGCTACCAGGATCCAAAAGTTTACACAGAGTACATAACAGAACAATATTAGCATGCAGAGGTCATACAACAAAGACTGGTCAGCCCAGAGTAATATGAAACCAGCCAGGAATACCCTGAGTTGCCAAAAGCTGGAGAGACTTCCTGGCCCTAGCTAGCACAGAGAGGAGACCTGAGCAAAGATCAACTTTGTTAAGGCCAGGAAGCCACCATCTGACAGGGATTCCGAAGGCTAGCAGTGGCAAAACTGGAGAGGAAAGATAATTCCTAAACATCCAAATCACTCTTATGGCTTGGCAAGTGACAACTGAAAGAGAGTTTAGCTCTCAGTTTGGCAGCAAATTCTACTCATGGCCTCAGCGCCTCAGAGCAGACCAAAGAACCCCCAACCTAGCACAGTATAGTGAAGCAAGGCCCTAAGGGCCAAATCATGCTGCGTTCCAGAAAAACAAATACAAACAAAAACCAAACAAACAAAACAATTACATTTGTAGAATTTAAAAACTGTAAAGCAACAAGAGTGAGTTTTGAAATCCCTGCAATCTTCTCAGAAATGTTCATGTTTACAATACACCAAAAGAAAACAAGTGCTGTAGCTGACGCAGACAGCAGGCTAACTTTGTGGACAAGGACAGTCAAAGCATTAATGACTGCATCCCATGTGTTTAAAATGCTAAATAGAAATACATAAAATATTTTTTTTAAAAAGTAGACTCTAATTTAGCTTTAGGATTGAAACAATAGCTAACAAATAGCTAAGGTGAAACTAGGCTGGCTAGAAGCAGCAACAGAATAGGCCTTGTTACCTACAGAAAATATTATCCAACTTGAAAGTGGAAATACAAAGGATCCAAAGCAAATTAGTAGAAAAGACTTAAAAGTAACTAGCAGAGCCACATTGAAAGAGAAAGGACGTCGACAGAGAACATATGCAGATAAACCACAAATTTCCAGACATACTGAAAAAGTATTTTATATATATAATATATATATATATATATATATTGTATATATAATATATATATACAAATACATTATATATATATATATAATGAAAACTATAATATATACAAATATAAATGTACAAACAACTCAAAAGACCATACATAGAAAGCAAATATATTTTTCTTTGTGAAGAAATTATAGAAATGCCTAGCATCATCAAATTGCTTAAAACAAATGAAAAAGAAAAAAATCTTTAAAATAGGGAAGAAACTCCAAAAGAAGAGAAATGTTTCCCAGAGAACTCAGTTGAGTCTTACAGACAGTGTTATCTGGAAACCCTGTAGGTAAGATGACAGTAACTAACAATCTCACACTGTCAAAATAGAACTTTATTTAACTTCAGGAAAAAAATTGAAGATGAAGATGAAAGTAACAAATTCATTAACATAAGAAATGATTTTTAGAGAGGGCGGGTGAAAGAATGAAAAAGAAGTTTCTGGGCAGTCAGTTCATCAAGAGAACATTATGGTTCTAAATGCTTATAGACTGGCCTTGTTGAAGAACTTCAAAAATTCACAAAGTAATCTAGTACTTATACTTTAGAGATGGCTCAGTAGATTAAAATTCTTAATCTGCAAGGATGAGAACCTGAGTTCAAATCCCCAGAACCCATGTCAAACCCAGACATTGGTTGCTAGGTCCTATAACCTCAGCACTGTAAAATAGAGACAAATGAATCCCAGGAGCTCACTGGCCTCCCAGCCTAGCTAAGATGGTGTGTTTCCATCTCCTCATGTGTTTCCATCTCTCTATTTGTTCTTGTTTTATAGCAATAAGGCGGAGATCAATAGAAAAAGACTCCTGATTTTCTGCTCTGATCTCTGCATGCATTTGCATGGGTACATACATTATACCTACACATTTATATACATGCATTACACACAGGCACGAAACGCAATACATTATACAACACAAAACTAATATGGTTATAAAAATACAAATAGAAAAAAAGTCTATTAAGCTGAATTTAACACTTATATTAACTTTTTTCATTATAAGAACTAGTGTTAAGAAAACAAGCCACAGACTGGAAGAAACTATTTACAAAACATGAGTCTCTTAAAAAGTATGAAGAACTACAGAACATCAAAAATAAGTAAATAAACAAGTTATTAAAATGGAAAAGCACTAAAGTACTAAGCACTATCAATCCACTGAAGAAAGGGGTTGAAAAAGAAAGCACAGATTACTGAGTGTCTGTGGCCATCCAAAAAGGCTAATTTCTGATCTTATTGTTACCACATTCTGGAAAGAGATTCCCTAACCATTTATAAAACAGATCAGTGTTTCCCAGTGATTTTGGTTTTTGCTGAAAGGTGAAATGCAAGGCTTTGTTCAGATACAGTTTTCTATGGAAGGACATAGAGGTGAATTGGTAGCTGCACCAACAAATAAAACCATAGATATTTCCAGCATAGAAAGAACATTCGCATATGCAATTTGAAAACAGTGTAGTCAATCAAGGAAGGTTGATATGAAATACAGTATATGAAAAGCAATAAGGTTGATAAATATCAAAAACAACTTCAGGGGAAGGAATCAAGGAAAAAGTGGTGCTTACTTAAGTCATCTTTGACATGAATCAAGCAAAGGGTAAATGAAAATGTCTACTTACCAGCACAGTCATTGATAAAGCTGTCTCCTTCTACCTATGAGAATGCAGGTTAGTAATTTTGACAACTGTATGTATTTGCTGAGATGGAATAGGCGGGTTAACGTGGGATTTCCTACTATCAGGCTAAACAAAACAGGCAGAAAATGAAGGCAGAATATTCTGTATGATAAGGACATAAGACACCAATATGTACATGTTCTTGTTCTTCTAAGAGCACCAGAGATACAAATTGTTTTATATAAAACACTCCATCTATGTGTACAGATGCACATCTATATCCCTTCCTCTATAACCGAACCAATAATAGCTCAGTAGCATTGTGCATTTGACATTGAAGTTTTTTAATTCCATTCTCCAGTAAAAAGAATCAAAGTTCACTAGGGGTAAATAGTTGATGCTATTGATAAGTAATCTGAAAGATGAACCAGCAGCATCCTCTAGCACTAGAATACAAGAAGTACAAGAAGATCCATGAAAAAAGTTCCCAGTGTCCAGTGAAGGAGCAATTCGAAGAAGCAAATAAGATATCCAAAGTAGAAAGCAACAGTGATGTGAAATGTGACTGAAAACATACAGGTGGAATGACAGACAAATCTCTAATCCAGCAAGATTCCAAGAAAGGTGTGGTAGGCAGACTATCTTCCCATCTACAATTAACACCTTCAAACACTGAAGAAGTCAAGACAGACACTAGAAGATGGAGAGACCTCCCATGCTCCCTTCTTTGGAAGAACCGGTATTGTGAAAATGGATCTTATGACAGCAATCCACAGATTCAGTATAATCCAAATAAAATATCAGTAATTCACAGAACTAAAGTATGCCATCATGAAATTTACATGAAAACACAAAGGATCTCAATGGAGCCTATACAATTCTTGGAAAATAAAGAATATACTAATAACACTTGAAGTACCATAGATTCTGCTAGATCGTATGATCCAAAATATATAGCTGCCTACTAGAAGCTTGGACCTGTTGAAGAGCCTTCTCCAGTTTCATGCCCATTCAAAACTTTCCAAGTGTCTTGATGTATGCACTTCAGTAACACACCTAAGTGAAGAATGCATTGTCTCCAGAATCCAAATATACCCACTAAATACCGTGTTTCTTTTTTGATGGTTGGTGGAGCTAAGGGCAATAACTTATCCTTCACGTTAGAAGAAAATTTTCCAATGCCCTTACCACTGGACTCCTAAGAATTTCACTGATATATTTACTGATGGCGCTTGAATTTTAGCTAAATTTATTTACCATTCTCTGATACATGTATTTGTCACCAATGAGTCTAAAGTAATTGCTTTCTATCTCCAGATCCCCCAGTCCAGTCAACACAATGTCATCAATATAGTGCACTTAATGTGATATTTTTTTGGAAGAGACAGATAGATGATCAAGACCCCTTCTAACTATATGACACAGTGCTGAATAGCTTCTATGTCCTTGAGCTAAAACAGTAATGATATACTGTTGGTTTTGCCAACCGAAAGTAAATAGCTTATGCTGGTTCTTATGTATAGATATGAATAAAAATAATTTTCTTCATTTGCATACCATGCCCCAGGATATAGCAACTGCAGCTGGGAATTACTACATGATTAAGTTCTTGGCAGTCTACTCTCATTCTCCATGATCTACCTGTCTTCTGCACTGGCCAAATATGCAAGTTAAAGGAAGATGTTGTAGGAACCAAGACCTCAGCATCTTTCAAGTCCTTAATAGTGGCACTAATTTCTACAATCCCCTCCTGAGATGCAATACTGTTTTTAATTCACTATTTTCTTTGGCAGAGGTGACTGTACAGGCTTCTATTTAGCCTTTCCAGCAATAATAGCCCTTGCTCCACAGGTCAAGGAAACAATGTAAGAAATCTGCCAACTTCTAAGTATATCCATCCCAATTATACATTCTGAAACTGGGGAAGTAACTACAGGATGAGTTTCAGATTACACTGGGCCTACTGTGAGTCACCCTTCTGCTAAAACTCCATTCATCACCTGACTTCTATAAGCCCCTACTTTTATTGGAGGGCCATATGTTTCTTGGGTTCTCTCTGAATCACTCACAATTTAGAACCAGAATCCAAAAAAAAAAAAAAAACAAAAAAAAAACAAAACCAACCCTGAAACTGATTATTTTCTTTCCCCCAGTATACAGTTAACCCTTGTAAAAGGCCTTATGTCCTTTTGATTAAAAGCTAGGGAAAGGCTAACAGCCAAACTTTTAGGTATTTTATCAAGGTCCTTCCTCAGGGAAGGCTGGTCATCCCATCATTAAAGGGGTTCTGAGCGGACAAACTGGCTCAAGTGTGGAAATTGGTTCATAAACTAATTTCCATAATTCAACATAGCCTTCCTTAAATTTGAGAAATTTTTCCACTTATACAAATCAAACAAAACTTCAGTAAGCTTCTTATCTATTTCATGCTTGTAAACACCATGATTGGTTAGCCAGTACCAAATGATTATACAAGTCATACCACCATGAAATTCACTTTGCCTGAACTACCCAGTACAGATCAGGCCATTATGAATATTTCTTTGTCTATGCTGCCCATTACAATAAAACCAATTACCTTGCCTTTGATAATTCAGTGCTGCTGCCTAGCCCCTGCTTCTCTGGGGCCCAATTAAATCCATAGAATTTAATTCTTCCAACTGAGCAGCGCATTTCTTTAATTTTTTTAAATTTATTTATTTATTCATTTACATCCCAACATCAGCCATCCTAGCCTCCCAGTACTCCCTCATGCAGATCCTTCCCCCATTCCTTCTTGCCTCCTTGCCTTTAACCTTTGAGAAGGCAAAAATGCCTCTGGATATCCCCCCAGTACTCCACTCAATCATGACTGTGAAGTCACTGCAGGACTAGGCACATCCTATGGCCTGACAAGGCAGCTCAGTTAGGGGAATAAGATCCACAGGCAGGCAACATATCCAGAGACAGTTCCCACTCCAGTTGTAAGGGGACATGCACAAAGCCCAAGCTACACATCTGCTAAATAGGGAGCAGCAACCTTGCAAACTCTAAGGTGTTGTTGTACAAGGACAAGAGCTACAACAATCTCTTCGAACTGCTGGTGTCTCTGTCACCATTTTGTGTCATATAGGATTGTTGAAGGACATGTCTTCTGGGTTCAGATTGTGGAGGATCTGGTTTTATACAGTATACCCACACTAACACTGTAATTTCCCTGAGCCTTAAAATCCTTCATTAACACTAAGCCAAGTGATATGAGGTATCTGCAATTCCTTTTCAATAGGCCATCTTTTGGCAAATGTTTCAACCAACCATTCAAACAAATGTTTGGCTCCTCCTCCCCATTTTAACTGCATAAGCTTCCATATTAAACCTAGAATTGTCACTTAGAGGGCCCACATCAACAAATGTAGCTGGATTCAGTTTTATGTTCCTCCCACCATTATCCCACACTCTTAAAATCCACTCCCACAAATATTCACCAGGTTTCTGCCTGAATGGATTAGGAATCCCATTATGTTCCTTAATGCACCTCCTCTGGAGAACATGTTCTGCCTTCCCTCTATGAGAATGCTTAGCCTTAAGTCTGCTTATAGGTCTAGAAGTAGGCCCTGAGGGATGTTAGCATTGCCTTGCCTAGCATCTTTTTGAGACAAAGTCACTGCTGCTTTAGAAGACAAGGTCAACGGTGAAAAGGGCAATATAATTGAGACCGTGGAGGACATTTTCGGTTGAGGATGGAGAGATTGCTTCAGATGAGATAAACCTTTGAGAATCTGGAGGTTCAAAGTTTTCAGCTTCAGTAGTACCCTCCCACATATTTCCATCTTAAGTTACAGAATCCCATTCTTTACCAATTAATGCACTTATTTTAACCTCCAACACCCTCCAAAGCTGTAATTTTGCTAATTCAGCCAACCTTATAATGAGGGGCTTTGGTTTGATTTTCTGCAACTTGAGCTCTGTGGCTGCTGGAGACAAGATTCTCTTCCAGGGCACACTTAGAAACCTTTAGACTGCTTATGCGCACCCAGAGGCAATCCACTTTATCACTAAATTCATTGGCGCCTTTCACTGCACTCTGATTTGTTGGAAGCTGGTTAATTTGATCAGGAAGCTTATCCCTTCCTTTGTCAATTTAAACAGAAATGTTAAGAGCAAACAAGTAGTAATTATCATTGTCCTTATTTTTTCAGAAACTGTCAGAAATATTATATTAAGCATCACAAATCATTGGTACTCACAATCGAATAATGATAATTAAATGATTTATCTCCTTTAGTTTGTAAAATAGGCTTTGAGTAAAATGTGAAATGTGCTCTCAGTCCTCTCCAAGTTCCCAGGAGAGGTTTCAGCAGCTAGAGAGCCCTGCTTACTGTAGTTGTTTGAAAAGTCAAAAGTCTGCTCCTGATATGTAAAGATTTATTCTAATACATCTTCTGTTGCTCTTATGGTTCTAAAATGTACCAGTGTTTTCTCAAGTAACAGAACATATAGAATGAATGACTTATGGGCTGTGTGATACAGCTAATCCAACAATAACTGCCTATATATGAATGGAAGATTCAAGGATTCAGTAGATTTTCAGTCAATGATCTAGATGTGTGCTGGTCTTCAGCAGAATCCTGATAAAGTAAACAATAATGCCAATAAATAGACTTGCTAGTGAGGCACAGGTAAAAAGCAAATGCTTTCTTCTTTTGTGTCCTTATATAGACCTCCAGCAGAAGTCATGGCCCAGATTAGAGGTGGTTCTACCTACCGCAAAACTTCTAGACTAACATTATGTGTGTGGCAAAGCTCCAGATTAGAAGTGGATCTTCTGACTTCAAATTAAATAAAATTCCCTCAACCAAGAATAGCCATTACAGTCAATAAAACTGAAAAAAATCAATGTGCAACCTTATTAGCTACCAAAGAAATTCAAGTAAAGTTATATCAACATTCTTTTTAAAAAACATATTAATTACTTCAAAATTTTGTACAATGTGTTTTGAGTATATTTATCTCCTTTCACAGGATTTTCCAGATCTACCTCCATTCTCTATCATCCCAATTCAGTCTTCCGGTTTTTGATTTTGTTTTCAATTTTGCTTTATATTGCCTTAGTCAGAACAGATATCATTAAGGAAACAAATAACAACAACTGATGAAAAGAATGTATGGAAGGGGATCTCATACATTAATGCTCATATGTTGGTCTCTAAAAGGGATTAAAAATAAATCTATCAGGCTGCAGAAGCAGCAGAGCAGCTGGGTCAGAGTCCTTCCTGCCTCCATCTGCATCCAGAAACAGGGGATGTTCCGCAGGCCTCTATGCATGGTTCTTGTCAGGGGAGAGCTCATCTCCAGCGAGTGCTCTGACTCAGAGGTGAGATCACCATTTTCTCTCCAGTAACTTTCTAAGGAGGGATCATCCAGGAGCACACAGGCCTCAGAAGCAGCAGAGCAGCTGGGACAGGGTCCTTCCTGCCTCAATCTGCACCCAGAAGCTGGGGCTGTCTCACAGTCCTCTGTGCACAGGTATTGCCAGGAGACAATGGTCTCCCAGGAGTGCTGAAACTGGCTTACAGGCCCACAGGAGGGACAAGTTCAAGCCAGAGACAGCAAGACCAACTAACACCAGAGATAACCAGATGGCAAAAGGCAAGTGCAAGAATGTTACCAACAGAAACCAAGGCTACGTGGCCACATCAGAACCCAGTTCTCCCACAACAGCAGATCCTAGATACCACAACACACTGGAAAAGCAAGATTTAGATTTAAAATCACATTTCATGATGTAAATAGAGGAGTTTAAGAAGGATATTAATAACTCCTTTTAAGAAATACAGGTGAACACAGGAAAACAGGTAGAAGACGTTAATGAGGAAACACGAAAATCCCTGAAAGAATTACAGGAGAACACAAGTAAACAGGTAGAAGCACTTAAAAAGGAAACACAAAAATCCCTTAAAGAATTATAGGAAAATACAGTCAAACAAGTGAAGGAATTGAACAAAAGAATCCAGGATCTAAAAATGAAAGTAAAAACAATAAAGAAATCACAAAGGGAGACAACTCTGGAGATAGAAAATGTAGGAAAGAGATCAGGAGTTATAGATGCAAGCATCATCAATAGAATTCAAGAGATAGAAAAGAGAATCTCAGGGGCAGAAGATACCATACAAACATTGACACTACATTCAAAGAAAATGCAAAATGAAAAATGCTCCTAACCCAAAGCATCCAGGAAATCTAGGACACAATGAGAAGATCAAACCTAAGGATAATAGGTATAGAAGAGAGTGAAGACTCCCAACTTAAAGGGCCAGTAAATATCTTCAACAAAATTATAGAAGAAAACTTCCCTAACCAAAAGAAAGAGATGCTCATGAACATACAAGAAGCCTACAGAACCCCAAATAGATTGGACCAGAAAAGAAATTTCTCCCATCACATAATAATCAAAACACCAAATGCACTAAACAAAGAAAGAATATTAAAAGCAGTAAGGGAAAAAGGTCAAGTAACATATAAAGGCAGACCTATCAGAATTATACCAGACTTCTTCCCAGAGAATATGAAAACCAGAAGATTCTGGGCTGATGTCATATAGATCCTAAGAGAATACAAATGCCAGCCCAGGTTACTATACACAGCAAAGCTCTCAATTACCATAGAAGGAGAAACCAAGGTATTCAATAAAAAAACAAATTCACACAATATCTTTCCACAAATCCACCCCTTCAAAGGATAGTAAAATGAAAACTCCAACACAAGGAGGGAAACTACACATTAGAAAAAGCAAGAAATAATCTTTCTTAACAAACCAAAAAGAAGATAGCCACATAAATATAATTCCACCTCTAACAACAAAAATAACAGGAAGTAACAATTACTTTTCCTTAATATCTCTTAATTACAATGGACTCAATTCCTCAATAAAAAGACATACACTAATAGACTGGTTACATAAACAAGACCCAATATTTTGCTGCATACAGGAAACCCACCTCAGTGACAAACACAGACACTACCTCAGAGTAAAAGGCTGGAAAACAATTTTCCAAGCAAATGGTCCCAAGTAACAAGCTGGAGTAGCCATTCTAGCATCGAAAAAAATCAACTTTCAACCTAAAGTTATCAAAAAAGATAAGGAGGGACATTTCATACACATCAAAGATAAAATCTAACAAGATGAACTCTCAATTCTAAACATCTATGCTCCAAATGCAAGGACACCCACATTCATAAAAGAAACTTTGCTAAAGCTCAAAGCACACATTGCACCTCACACAATAATGGTGGGAGACTTCAACACCCAACTCTCAGAAATGAACAGGTAATGGAAACAGAAACTAAACAGAGACACAGTAAAACTAACAGAAGTTATGAACCAAATGGATTTAACAGATATCTCTAAAACATTTTATCCTAAAACAAAAGACTATCCCCTCTTCTCAGCACCTCATGGCATCTTCTCCAAAACTGACCATATAATCAGTAAAAGAACAGGCCTCAAAAGATACAAGAAAAATTAAATTATCCCATGCATCCTATCAGATCAACACAGACTAAAGATGGTCTTCAATATCAACATAAGCAGTAGAATGCCCTCATAAACGTGGAAGCTAAACAACAATCTACTCAATGACAACTTGGTCAAGGAAGAAATAAAGAAAGAAATTAAAGACTTTTTAGAGTTGAATGAAAATGAAGCCACAACACATCCAAACTTATGGGACACAATGAAAGCTATGAGAAAAACTCATAGCTCTGAGTGTCTCCAAAAAGAAACTTGAGAGACCATACACTAGCATCTTGACAGCACAACTAAAAGCTCTAAAACAAAAAGAAGCAAATACACCCAAGAGGAATAGAAGGCAGGAAGTAATCAAATTCAGGGCTGAAATCAACCAACTAGAAACAAAAAGAACTATACAAAGAATCAACCAAACCAATAGCTGGTTCTTTGTGAAAATCAACAAGATAAATAAACCCTTAGCCAAAGTAACCAGAGGGCATTGAGATAGCATCCAAATCAACAAAATCAGAAAAATCAGAAAAAGGGAGATATAATAACAGAAACTTAGGAAATTAAAAAAAAAATCATCTGATCCTACTACAAAAGCCTATACTCAACACAACTGGAAAATCTGGATGAAATGGACAATTTTCTATACAGATACCAGGTACCAAAGTTAAATAAGGATCAGATAAATGATCTAAATAATACCATAACCCCTCAAGAAATAGAAGGAATCATTAATAGTCCCCCAACCAAAAAAAAATCCCAGAACTTGATGGGTTTAGTGCAGAATTCTATGAGAACTTCAAAGAAGAATTAATACCAATACTCTTCAAACTATTCCACAAAATTGAAACAGAAGGAACACTACTCATTTCATTCTATGAAGCCGCAATTACTCTGATACCTAAACCACACAAAGACCCAATAAAGAAAGAGAACTTCAGACCAATTTCCATTATGAATATTGATGCAAAAATACTCAATAAATTTCTTGCAAATCTAATCCAAGAACACATCATCAAAACGATCATTCATCATGATCAAATAGGCTTCATCCCAGATATGCGGGGAGTGGGGGGAATGGTTCAATATACAGATATCCATCATTTTAGTCCACTATATAAACAAACTCAAAGGAAAAAAACCACATGATCATTTCATTAGATGCTGAGAAATCTTTTGACAAAATCCAACACCCCTTCATGATAAAAGTCTTGGAAAGATCAGGAATTTAAGGCCCATACCTAAACACACTAAAAGCAGTATACAGCAAACCAGTAGCCAACATCAAACTAAGGAGAGAAACTTGAAGCAATCCCACCAAAATCAGGGACTAGACAAGCCTGTCTGCTTTCTCCCTACCTGTTCAATATAGTACTTGAAGTCCTAACCAGAGCAGTTAGACAACAAATGGAGGTCAAAGGCATACAAATTAGAAAGGAAGAAGTCAAAAATATAACTATTTGCAGGTGATAAGATAGTATACTTAAGTGACCCAAAAAAATTCCAAGAAAGAACTCCCAAACCTGATAAACAACTTCAACAAAGTAGCTGGATATAAAATTAACTCAAGCAAATCAGTGGTCTTCCTCTACTCAAAGGATAAACAGGCTGAGAAAGAAATTAGGGAAACAACATCTTTCACAATAGTCACAAATAATATAAAATATCTTGGTGTGACTCTAACTAAGCAAGCAAAAGATCTATATGACAAGAATTTCAAATCTCTGAAGAAAAAAAATCAAAGAAATTCTCAGAAGATGGAAAGATCTCCCATGTCCATTGATTGGCATGATTAATATAGTAAAAATTGCCATCTTGCTGAAAGTAAACTACAGATTCAATGCAATCCCCATCTAAATTCTAACTCAATTCTTCACAGACTTGGAAAGAGTAATTTGCAAGTTCATCTGGAATAATAAAAAACCTAGGATAGTGAAAACTATTCTCAACAATAAGAGAATTTCTGGTGGAATCACCATCCTTGCCCTGAAGCTGTACTACAGAGCAATTGTGATTAAAAAAAAAAAAAAAAAAAACTTTATGGTATTGGTACAGTGACAGGCAGGTAGATCTAGAATTGAAGACCTAGAAACGAACCTACACACCTACGGTCACTTGATCTTTGACAAAGGAGCTAAAACCATCTAGTGTAAAAAAAAAAAAAAAAAAAAAAAAAGACAGCATTTTCAAGAAATGGTGCTGGCTCAATGGGTGGTTAGCATGTAGAAGAATGCAAATCGATTCATTCCTATCTCCTTGTATGAAGCTCAAGCCAAAGTGGATCAAGGACCTCCACATAAAACCTGATACATTGAAACTAGTAGAAAAGAAAGTGGGGAAGAGCCTCGAGCACATGGGCATAGGGGAAAATTTCCTGAACAGAACACCAATAGCTTATTCTCTAAGGTCAAGAATTGACAAATGGTACCTCATAAAATTGCAAAGCTTCTGTAAAGCAAAGGACACTGCCAAATGGACAAAACTGCATCCAAATTATTAGGAAAAGATCTTTACCAATCCTACATCCAAAAGAGGGCTAATATCCAATATATACAAAGAACTCAAGAAGTTAGAATCTAGAGAACCAAATAACCCTACTAAAAAATGGGGTACAGAGCTAAACAAAGAATTCTCAACTGAGGAATATCGAATGGCTGAGAACCAGCTAAAGAAATGCTCAACATCCTTAGTCATCAGGAAAATGCAAATCAAAACAACCCTGAGATTCCACCTCACACCAGTCAGAAGAGCTAGGATCAAAAACTCAGGTAACAGTAGATGCTGACAAGCATGTGGAGAAAGAGGAACATTCCTCCACTGCTGGTGGGATTGCAAGCTGGCATAACTACTCTGAAATGAGTTTGGCTGTTCCTCAGAAAATTGGACATAGTACTACCTGAGGACCCAGCTATACCACTCCTGGGCATATACCCAGAAAATGCTCCAACATGTAATAAGGACACATGCTCCTCTATGCTCATAGCAGCCTTATTTATAGTAGCCAAAAGCTGGAAAGAACTCACGTGTCCCTCAACAGAGGAGTGGATAGAGAAAATGTGGTACACTTACAAAATGGAGTACTACTTAGCTATTAAAAACAATGAATTCATGAAGTTCTTAGGCAAATGGATGGAACCAGAAAATACTATCCTGAGTGAGGTAACCCAATCACAAAAAAATGCACATGGCATGCACTCACTGATAAACGGATATTAGCCCAGAAGTTTGGAATACCCAAGATACAGTTCACAGACTACATGAAGCTTAAGAAGAAAGAAAACCACAATGTGGATACTTTGGTCTTTCTTAGAAGGGGGATCAAAATACTCATGGTAGGAAATATAGAGACAAAGTTTGGGGCAGAAACTGAAGGAAAGGCCATCCAATGACTGTCCCACCTAGAGATCCAGTTGGATACAGTTACTAAACTCAGACACTATTGTTGATGCCAACAAGTGCTTACTGACAGGATTCTGATATAGCTGTCTCCTGAGAGGCTCTGCCAGTGCCTAACAAATACAGAAGTGGATGCTCATAGCCATACATTGGACGGAGTACAAGGTCCCCAATGGAGGAGCTAGAAAAAGAACCCAAGTTGTTGAAGGAGTTTGCAGCACCATAGGAGGAACAATAATATGAATCAACCAATACCCCTAGAGCTCCCAGGGTCTAAACCACCAACCAAAGACTACACATGGAGGGATGCATGGCTCAAGCTGCATATGTAGCAGAGGATGGCCTTGTGGAACATAAATGAGAGGACAGGCCCTTGGTCTCATGAAGGCTTGATGCCTCAGTGCAGTGGAATGCCAAGACAGGGAAGTGGGAGCAGGTGGGTTAGTGAGCAGGGAGAGGGGGGGATGGGATAGAGTTTTTTTTTTTTTCGGGTTTGCAATGTAAATAAAGAAAACATCTAATAAAAAAATCTTCCATATAATAAAAAATGATCTTCCATCTACCTGCTACACCCAAAGGATTCCATGTCAACATGTTCCAGACCCTGCAGCATTGTTCACAACAGCTGAGTTGTGAAGCAGCCCGCGTGTTCAACCTAGACAAAGAGAACATATGCAGAAAAATAGATTCTATAGAAAATGGTTACATTAAAAGAGTTAAGCCAGACTCAGAGAATAGCACTACTGTGTTTACTCTCAAATATGAGTCCTAGATGTTACATAGATATGTAAAGTTATGACATGAAACATGAAGTAAAAATGTCTATGAGAACAAAAGGGACTAACAGGAAGGGGCGCAAGAAAAAAGGGATAGAGGACTTCGGGGAGTTTGCTCAATGTATAGGATATCCTTGTGTGAAAATTAAATATTAACATAAAAATTCTAACAGTACTTGAACCTCTCCTTAACATTTACTTTTTGGTATTTTAAATGTGTGTGTGTGTGTGTGTGTGTGTGTGTGTGTGTGTGTGTGTGTGT
>JADRCD010188256.1:0-20995 GCA_019843815.1 Montemys delectorum
CCCCAAGTTTCCATAGGCACACTGTGGAGCTTGGCAGCCTCCCCACCCCTCCTCCTAAGTCCACTCCCATTCAGCCAGAGTCTGCAGAGAAGACCCCTCCTTCCCCAAGGCTAGATCCTGCTTGTGAGAAGCTATGGGGAGGCACTAGGTCAGAAGAGAAAAAGAAACCAGATCCCCAACTTACCACTATGGGTAGGGCAGCCCAGGGAATTTTTCCTTCCTTGGCCAGCTAGATGGGCTACCACCTGCTCCCCATTTAAAGGTTCTGAAACGCTCACGAGGGACAAGCAACCTAAGAAAGCCTTAAAGACAAACCTTAGTTCCTGAGTCCCCTCACCTAGCCAGAACTTTGCCAGTTCCATTTACCTTCATAGTAAACAAACCACCGACCAAAACACACACACCCCCATCCCTAATCCTGTAATAAGGTTAATATCAAATCAAGAAAAATGTACATCTCCATCATTACAAAGATGAGGTCTGTTTGCTGTCCTTGCGCAATGGATTAAGAAAAAAGGAGTCCTTCCACATAATGTCTGTCCGAGGAATCCAAACTCTGTCCTCTTTATATAAAGTCAGAAGAGAAAGGGCAAAAGGTTGCAGGTGGGACCAAGAGAGGAAATGTATTTACAGGAAACAGGAGGGAGGAAGCAAAGCCTTCACTGTCACTTCTTCTTGCTGGCCCTCTTGGCACTCGACTTGGCTTTGGGCTTCATGGGTTTGGCCTTCGTGGGCTTGGAGGCCTTGACTGGCTTGACTTTGACAATCTTGGGCTTTTTGGCTTTCTTGGGCACGGCAGCCAGCTTCTTCTTGGCCTTCTTGACCGGGGTGGCTTTGGGTTTCTCGTTTGGGGCTTTGGAGGCAGCCTTCTTGGGCTTGGCTGCCTTCTTTGGCACGGCCACTCTCTTGACTTCCTTCTTGGTCTTCTTGAAAGCCACCGACCTCTTGGGCTCATCAGCTTTGGCCAGCCTGAAGGAGCCCGAGGCGCCCACCCCTTTGGTCTGCTTGAGAACGCCGGTGGTCACTAGGCGCTTGATGGACAACTTGATCTGGGAGTCGGCGTTCTCACTCACCTTGTAGTGGCTCTTGATATACTGTTGGATGGACTGGCGCAAGGAGCCAGCACGGTTCTTCTCTGCCTGGATGGCAGCCATGATCATGTCTGAATACTTGGGGTGGTCCGGCAGACTTCTTGGAAGCCTTGGCCCGCTGGGGCTTCATCGCCGGGGTGGAGGTGGAGTTCTCGGTCACGGTGGCTGTCCTGCTCCGTCTCTTCAAGTAGCCTTCCGATGGGCCAGCCCTATCCCTGGGTTGTTGTTATTCAGTTCTGTAAGAAAGCAAGCTCATCAAGCCACAAGGAGCAAGCCAGTAAGCAGCACTCCTCCATGGCTCTGCGTCAGCACCCGCCTCCAGGTTCCTGCCCTGCTGGAGTTTCTGTCTTGATCTCCTTTGATGAGGAAATGTGCTATGGAAGCATAAACCAAACAAACCCTTTTCCCTGCAACTTGCTTTTTGGTCATTGTTTCATCACAGCCATAGTGACCCTAACCAATGTCCGCCTACTTTTACATGAGCTCCAGGGGTCGATCTGTTTCAAATCCCCACATAGACACAGAAGATCCTGTAGAGTTATGGTAATGGCAGTCGCTTTTCATTGTTGTGACTAAGAGCCAGACAAAAAGCAATATGAAGATATATAAATTTACTTTGACTCAGATTGAGGGTAGATTTTTGGTGGGAGAAGCATTTGGCTATGTCAGTGTGAGGTCACCTCCTCACATCTGCACAGTTCAGGAAATAGAGAGCAGAGAGAAGTGAGCCCTTGAGGCTTTGCCCTTGTGATTTTTTTTAGTTAGTTGTCTGTGCAAACTGCCCAACAGAAGCAGCTTACAGAATAGTTCATTTTGTCTCATAGTTTGAGAATACAATCTTCCAAGGTAGGACCCCAACCATGAGTGGTATTGGCCACATTTACAGTGGACCTTGTCACATCTGTTAACCTAAGAAAACTCTCATGGGTACACTCAGAGTTTTGCTCTTTAGATTCTATTCTAGACTGTTGTTATTCTAGATTCCATCAAAGATTGCTTTCTCTCTCTCTTACACACACACACACACACACACACACAACTAAATTTCACATCCCCCATGATCTATATTCTTCAGCAAGGCCCTACTTCTTAAAGGTTCAAGAATTTCCTAAAATGGTGCCATCATCTAGGGTCAAGTGTTCAAACAAATGGTGCCAAATATGTGAGGCCATGGGGGACATTTCACATTCAAGTCATAGGAATGATGACAAAAGTGTGGTGCTGGCATGAAGGGCAAGCCACGGAAACACAGATAGCTCAGCCACAACGTTCTCTCATGAGATAACGCTTTTATATATCCCAGAAGCACCTGTATTGTTACCTACTGATTTCACTAACTGGTCTGCTCATTATTCTGAATTCCAACTCAAAAAGTACAGCTTCCTTTCCGTCTCCTTTGACATCTTCCTTGAATACAAGCCAAATTTCAGCATTTGAGAGGCTCAGGCAGAAGGATTTTGAATTCTTGGCCAGTCTTGGCTACTCAGTTTTAGGCCAGTGTGAGGTATATATACTTTACACATGTCCCTTCTTAAACTCTTTTTCGGCGAAGTTTAATAGGGAAGATCAAGTAGTTTAATTCTAAGTCAGAGGAAGATATTTAGGCATACAAAGTTAAAAACTACATTGTGGCATTTTAAAGTTGAATAAGTATGAGAAAACTCAAAATCACCTGGCAAGCAAGATGGCATTATCTATTTAGAAGAGTGCAAAGCAAGCGCTTAGCATAGCTAAGGACGGTGAGAAGCTAAAGGGAACCTGCTGGTAGTGATTTATAATTTTCTTGCCTCTCAGTTTTGCCTCTTTTTAAATTTTGAGACCAGATCTCACTACATAGCTCAGACTGGTCTTGAACTTTTTTTTTTTTTTTTTTTTTTTTTTGGTTTTTAGAGACAGGGTTTCTCTGTAGCCCTGGCTGTCCTGGAACTCACTCTGTAGACCAGGACCAGGCTGGCCTCGAACTCAGAATTCTGCCTGCCTCTGCCTCCCAAGTGCTGGGATTAAAGGTGTGCGCCACTACCGCCTGGCAATAGCTGATATTCTTAATGGCCGTTCTCTAGACATTCAACATGTGGGTTCTGAGTTCTAGTCCATGCCAAACACTGTACTTGATGCAGAGGATATAGAAAGATTACATACACAATCCCATTTAAAATATATTAATGTAGAGCTAGGCATAATGGAGCACACCTTCCATCCCAGCACAGGCGATTGAGGCAGGGGTAGACAAACCTCTATAAATTCAAGGCCAGCTTGCTCTGCAAAGAGATATCCAGGGATGCATACAGAGACCCTGTCTCAAAAAGGGAGGAAGGGGAAAACTGGGGACTAGAGAGGTGGCGCAGAACCCTATAATTCCAGTTCCAAGAGATCTGATGCTCTCTGCTGGCCTCCATGGGTAATAGGCACACATGTGATGCTCAAACATACACGCAGAGTTTTACAAGGGATTACATCATTAACTAGAGGGCTGGTGAGATGGTTCAGCATGTAAGAGCACTGACTGTTCTTCCGAAGGTCCTGAGTTCAAATCCTAGCAACCACATGGTGGCTCACAATCACCCATAATGAGATCTGGCGCCCTCTTCTGGTGCATCTGAAGACAGCTACAATATACTTATTTATAATAATAATAATAATAAATCTTTGGGCTGGAGCTAGCAAGGCTGACCGGAGAGACAGAGGTCCTAAAAGTCAATCCCAACAACCAAATGAAGTCTCACAACAATCTGTACAGCTACAGTGTGTACTTATATACATAAAATAAATAAATCTTTAAAGAAATATCATTAACTTGAACTGATCCCAACTGACCCACATAGCAAGGAGTAGTACAAATGTCATTGTTTATCAGCCAATATCCACACTTTCTTTTGTTTGTTTTTCATGATAAGGTTTTTCTTTGTACCCTTGGCTGTCCTGGAAGATCAGGCTGTAAATCAGACTGGCCTCCAACTCATAGAGATCCACCTGTTCCTGCTTCCTGAGCGATGGGACTAAAGACGTGCACCACTACTACCTGGCGTTATCCAGACATATTATGTTCAACCTTTTATGGAGGATTTTAGAAGATTGCTTTTAACCTTTGTGTCAGCAGGCTTCAGCAAATGATATATATGCAGTCTTCTAGGCCAGGGGCATGTAAGAGTGAATAAGATCACAGCAATGCATTAATTTAGGCTATAAAAGTTGATGGTAAACTCAAGTCAAGTAAGGATAAATGTTACATTGTTCTGTTAAAAGTGGGTTAAAAAAATGAATTGAGTACACAGGATAGCAGTCTTAAGTCCTAAGTGACCTCAAGATGTACTATTAACTCTTGTTGTGAGGTCCAGCAAGTTCTAGTCTCTTAGAATGTAAAAGATATTTCATATCTCATCATTGTAATCTTGATGCTCATGAGGACTATAATCCTAGACAGAAGCACCACCATTTCTCTCCTGAGTCCTGCGGTATGATCTGACCCAAGCTTGCTTAGTCCTAGTTAGGACAAGCTATCTGAAGCAAAAATCTGATGAGCTCATTACTCTGCTTAAAATACTTTAATACCTTACTGATGATGCATCCAGTGTCCAACTTACATGGAAAGTACATGATCCTGTGGGACCGTGAAAGGTAGCGTAGTTCCCAGCTGAGCTAAGGCTAGAAGCCCCAAACACCCTGAAGGGATAGTAGGAGCTTTGCCTGCTCCTGGGAACCAGGCCCCTGTCACAAGCTGCAGCCATCCATAGATTTGTGACCATCAGTTATGTAAGACCAATACCCCAAGCACCTCCACATGCAGAGGATGTGACCTGTGGTCATGGAGGCTCAAAACAGAGCTTCATTTTGAGGTACCTAAAGGCCTGGAAGGCTTAGCCAATAACCTTTCCTTCCCAGATATCCCTCCCTGCAAAAAGTATTTAATCTTGTAAGAAGTGGGGTATGGTTTTACTCATCTACTTTCTGACATGACAATAAATATTGTAAAACCATGGACTGCTTTTTTTTCATGGGGATCCGCTGTGGGGAGCCAGGGAGAAGGCCTTCGCCTACAGAGCAGTCATCTAGTGTCCTGTAGATGGGCTCTCTGGCTCCCAGTCTGCAACCCTCGGTCAGCAGCACTCAAGATGCCCCTGAGTGAGACACCGAGATGCAGATTGATGCAAAAGCAAGAAGTTTATTTTCCTGTGAGCCAGAGTCGACCTTCAATTAGTGCCTCAAGGCAAGTTACTAAGAAGGTGATCCCGAATGGCTATTATAAGCAATTTTTATACTTTTTAGGGACACAGGTTACATCAGAAAGATTACAGTTCAAACTTATTGGCTAAGCATATTGACCTTTTTTATTTACTTATTTATTATATGTAAGTACACTCCGTAGCTGTCTTCAGACACACCAGAAAAGGGCATCAGATCTCATTATGGATGGTTGTAAACCACCATGTGGTTGCTGGGATTTGAACTCAGGACCTTTGGAAGAGCAGTCAGCGCTCTTAACCGCTGATCCATCTCTCCAGCCTGCCTATTGACCTTTAAATCTATTGGCTAGCAAGCACGACGCGCATTTGAACTCTACCTGGGACTTTTGAGAGGGTCAGGTGACTGTCAGTCAGTACAGTCTGAGAATTGTTTTACTCAAGAATGTTCCTGTGGGTAGAGAATGGAACTTGGCCTAGCCTTGACCCCAGGCAGGAGGGGGAAGCTGTAAGGAGGGTGTGGGACTGGAAAACCCCTTAGGGTTCCTCAGGACCAGCTGGAGCTCCCCCTTCTCCCCCTCAACACCCGCCCCCCCACTAGATCCAGCCCACAGGCCCCCATTCTGTTCTTATCTCTTCCATAGCTTCTGCCTGAGTGTCCAAGAGCCTGAGAAGCAGACGGCCCTGGCCTCGTTGCAGGTCTGGGGGATCCTCCCTTGTCTGTCCAAGCAGCTCCAGCTGTCCTGTATCTCAGACTGCACTTTCCCACTCCTGAGAGGTCCCCTAGGGCTTCCCTACACCTAACACTTGCCTGGTGACACCCTATATGATCGTTTACATGTTTTTTTATTTTTTTTCTTTCCAGAACTCTCTTCTATTTTTTTGGAGGTAGTGTCTTATACATCCCAGAATGGCCTTAAACTTTCTATGTGCCTTGAACTTTTGATCTTTCTGCCACAGCTTCCTGAGTACTAGGATTACAGGCATGTAGAACTAAGGATCAAACACAGGGAATCATGTATTCCCGACAAGCATTCTATGGACAGAGCAACATTCCTGTCCCCAAAACTCCCTTCTTTGTTGTTAGATCTGCTGCTGAAACAGAAACTAACAGTGACTTTTTATAAAATGTTCTTTCTGGCTTTCAATAGTACAAAATTAAGCAGCCCAGAGCTTGTCTGAAGGCTGCATTAGTAAGAACCATTTGCGTTTGGGCACAATCATCCCTGTGGAGCTTACCAGTACATTCTGAGAGGACTCCGTATTACTTCTACTTCTAGTGGCTGAGAGGGGTGGAGGACACACTCACTTCTTATATGAGCATGGCCTAAGTGAGTTTGCCCTAAATACTTTTACTCACTTCTTATCAAAAGTTGGTTGTGTAACTATATTTAGCTGGAAAGGAGGCTGAAAAATGTCCTTACTTGGGCACAGAATACGAACTTGGAGCTCTGAATGGTTAATGGGGACACCTAGTGGTCTCTTACAGAATGACTAATTTAGGCTAATTAGCGTGATTAATTAATATCTAAATGGTTCATTTAGACTGCAATCAATGCAAGAGCATGGGCTTTTCCTGTTTTTGATCATCACTGCATTCTTTTCCTTTATCCCAGTACCTGGTACATAGTAGTACTTTTAATATATATTTGATGAAAATGTGCCTGTGTTGGTTTGGTTTTGTTGTGCCAGGAAGCATTCGTGAAATCCAAAAGACCAACAAGGAGCCGACTCCTATGTGGATTAGGATCTCTTTATTACATACTTAAGTTTGGGTTTACTTACTGTCACCGAACTCTCATGGGGACAAGGTTTTATTGGAAAATGAGAGCAAATGAGGGGTTGTCTAGCCTGGCAATCATCTAATTGAGTGTTTATCTACAGGCGGGTGCTCTGAAGCAAGACCATAAACAATTACGAATACTCTGAAAGTACATTTGAAACAATCAGACTAATCTTTGATTAACTGTTGCTAGGAGGTAGCTAAAGAGTTAGCCAAGGACAAGCCATGGGGTCCTTCCTGGTGTGTGTGTGTGTTTGTGTGTATTTATTTTATTTTATTTTTTTCATTTAAGATTGAGGCCAGTTCCAAGATGGAGTAGGTTTGGCCTCTGAGTTTCTTATTACTTTTTGCATTTCTCTATCTTAGACTTGAAGCCACAGCCATACCAAACCTCTGTGGTTACAGTGAAACTTATTTATTATCAATGAAAAGTGTTATTCTAATCTGATACAAAAACACTAGCCTTGGATTGAGTGTGTAGCTCAGTGATAGAATACATGTTTTGTACAGAGTGAAGCACTAGGTTCAGTGTCCAGTGCCTGCTCATGTATGTGTGTTGTTTAAATTTCATTGATAACTTTCCAAAGTGTAATACATTTTTTACTCTTGAGACAGGGTCTCATGTATCTTAGGATGACCTAAAATTCTCTGTGGTAGCCTGTGCTAGTGCTGAACTCATAATCCTCCTGCCTCAACCTCCTGAGTGCTGTGATTACAGGCATGTACCACCACACCCAGTTCGCTAATCCTCATAAAAATATCTACAACCTATAAGATGTTGGCAGTAATAGAGAAAAGGAGAGGGGAGCTGTTCTAAATATAGGTACAAATGTGGCCAATGTGCGGAAACAGGTTTTCCTGTATGAGAATCAATTATGATTCTGAAAGCCAAGAAATGAAGCAATAATTTCAGGCAAGGGAAGTGAAGTTTCTGTTTCCTTCATGTTCATGAATGAGCCTGTTGGGACCAGATTGCTAATGAGAGCAACATGCTTTAAGGCAAGGAGGGCATATCACATCAGTCTTGTGTGTGTGTGTATGTGTGTGTGTGTGTGTGTGTGTGTGTGTGTGTGTGTGTGTGCGCGCGCGCGCGCGCTCAAATAGGAAGTCAAGCCTGGAACCTGGTGGTGGGAACTGAAGCAAAGATAATGGAGGAGTACTGCTTTCTGGCTTGTCTTTCCTGGCATGCTCAGTCTGCTTTCTTATGTAACTTGGGACCACTGGCGCAGGGTGGGACAGCCTACAGTGGGCTGGATACTCCTCATATCAACAACTAATCAAGGAAATGCCACATATGCTTACCTACAGGCCAGTCTAATGGAGATGTTTTCTCAATTAAGGTTCCCTCGTCCCACATTAGCCTCACTTGTATCAAGTTGAAAAACAAACTAATCAGTACAATGCCATTCTACTTTTTTGTTTGTTTGTTTTGTTTGTTTGTTTTTGAGACTGGGTTTCTCTGTGTAGCCTTGGTTGTCTGGCAACTAGCTTTGTAGACCAAGAACTGCTTCTGCCTCCCGAATGATGGGACTAAAGGAGTGTACCCACACCCAGTGGCACTGGGTCACCCAGTGGCACACAGCTGTCAGATGAAGTGCATTTGTCTGTCTGCAGGTTCTTCAGTGCACATATAATTTTTATTCTATTTTGTGTGTGTGTGCGTGATTACTTGTGATTTTTACATCATGCACCCTAGCCCTCTCATCTCCCCATCTCTTTGTCTTTACCCCCTTGCAGCCTCCCTCCAAAAGATCCCCCCCGCAAAAAAACAAAACAAAAAACCAAAAAACAAAAAAACAAAACAAACAAACAAACAAACAAAAAAACCCAAACCAAAAAACTTGGCAATGGACAAGGATCCTGTTGGTGGTGCTGTTCGTATATCAGTCAGGGGCAGAGCAGATGGCAGTCCTTTGCTTATCCTAGCTTGATGCCTAGTTTGGTGGCCAAAGCTGTATTCTGCCTAGGTCTCATAAAAATCAAATCAAATCCAGGCAGGCCAGTGCAGGGTAAGGAAGACAGAGACCTGCAAACTGCCATGCCACCCACAGACACCACCAAGGGCTGACAGCTGATGCCACCCTGGGGCCTGCCATTTTGAAGAGAGATGAAAGTGAAGACTCAAGGGTGGAGAGAAGGAGCCTGTTGTGAGTGGACAGCCTTGCCACCTGGGCCATGGTGAGGTCCTAGCTGGAGCTGCCACTGAGAGCCATGCCTGATTCTGTGGTCATGCAGTGGCAGAGGTCAGTTACCACTAGAGAACATGGAGATGCCCCTAGTCCGAGCAGCCATTGGAAACCACATGGATGTCCAGGGACTGTGTAGAACTGGTCTTGCCCCTCACTGGTTGCAGTGTTTTGGAGAACTGGCCCCACCTCTCACTGGCAGCAACACTCTGGAGAGCACAGTGGAGCTAGCTCTCCCTCATCCACACCACCACGTGGAAGAGTCCAGCTTTCCTGCATTCACCCCTGCCCATGCCACCAGAGCCAGCTTTACTGTGTTGCCCAGGTGAGGTACAAGAGGAGGGCATCCCTCCTAAATGCTGCAGCTTACAAGGGCCCCACGCGGCATCACTGGCAGCGGCATCAGGCTGCTCCCTCACAGCTCCAGCTCCATCTCTTCGTTGCGCACACACTGTTCTGCTTCTCTCGCATCTCGCCCCAACTTACTTGCTCATCTTAGTGGTGCTCAGAACTTCTGGGTGTCTGGGGTCCCCTCAGGAGTGCTATACCATGTCCTTTCTGTGTAGCACCAGGTGGTGGGGGCGGGGGGCATCCTGCACATGTGGTTTTTATTCATCATCTTATTCAGCAAGCTTCTCTCCAATAAGTCTAAAATCCTTAGAAGATACACTCCACTGAATGTTTCTGTAGCCCTCACCCCAGATGTGGAATCCCGAGTCTCCAGTGATATGGTATTAGGAGGTGGTGTGACCCAGTCAAGAGATACCAGAAAGTTTTTTTTTTAGTATACAAAAAAGGTATTCATCCTTTTTTTGCTATACAAAGACAACTTTTAAATTAAAAAAAAAATGTAAAACTCTTGAAATAGGCCGGGCCACTGCCTAAAAAGGTGGTGTACACCTTTGTAATCCCAGCACTTGGGAGGCAGAGGCAGGTGGATTTCTGAGTTTGAGGCCAGTCTGGTTTACAGAGTGAGTTCCAGGACAGCCAGGGCTACACAGAGAAACCCTGTCTCGAAAAAACAAACAAACAAAAGAACCAAAAACCCTCTTGAAATAGGATTTTGCTATGTTGCCCAGGCTGACCCAAACCCCTGGCCTGCAACAACTGTCCTTTCATAGCCACCTTTGTAGCCAGAAGCCCGAGCCTGTCACCATGCCTGGCCTGATGACTTATTGTAGCCTAAATGGAATAAGGCAGCAAGGTTCAATTTTACTCACTTCCCTATTTCAGTTCGAATTGAATTTTTAAATCCAGTTCCTTTCTGGATCAAATTCCTCCCTATAGATTTTTCGTGAAGCTGAATGTTCAGAAAATTAAAAAAGGAAAGGAAAAGCAAAAGAAACAGAGGGAAGAAAGAAGCTGCTTTGGAGGGCACGTGATTTGGGTAGATGGGAAACTTTGGCCCGGGAGGGTGCTCGCTCAGAGAACATGTGCTGTGTGTGTGGGAATGGTGTGGGAGGCTGGCAGGGTTTGGTGGAGGTGGTAGATAACAGGGGCTAAGAAAAGAAAGCAGAAGTGTGACGTACCAGCCTCCACTCTGGCTTGCTGGCTTGCTGTGGCAGCTTCGTGTGTGCGTGTGCATCTATCTGAAAGGCTGAAACCTCCGCCCCTTCCGGGGTAGTCCAGGGGGCTGCATCTAGGCCTAATGCTCTTGTATAAGAAGGAAGAGGGTTGAAAGAGGCAAAAGAGGAGGAGAATGCTTAGCGGGTTATGGGTTTTGGGTTATGGGCAGAGAGCTACAAGTCTGATATTTCCTTTGCTGCAGGTGTGTAGCAATCAGCCTCGTGGCAGGAGGAAGGAACTGATACCAGGCTGAGTCTAGTGACTAGACTGGTGGCAGAGGCTTCAGATGCCATTGGAAATGTACCTAGAAAAAGTGTTATATCTGGCAGTGACAGAAACTTGATTTAGGGGACAGCCAAGGACATCGGTTCCATGGCTCTCTGTGCATGTATTGCAGATTCAAATAGAAGAAAGCCATATGAGAGCAGGCTGGGTGTAGGTTAATAGAGAGGGTATGATTATAATGAGTAAAGTGTACACACACAATTTGAATTTACCATATATGGTTGGAGAGACGGCTCTTTCAGTAAAGTGCTCGTCAAGCAAGCAGGAGGACCTGAGGGTGGATCCTTAGCAGCCATGCGAAAGGTCTGACCATGACCGCATGGGCCTGTGTCTTAGGGGTTTACTGTTGTGAACAGACACCATGACCAAAACAACCCTTATAAAGACAACATTTAATTGGGGCTGGCTTGCAGGTTCAGAGATTCAGTCCATTATCACCAAGGTGGGAACATGGCAGCATCCAGGCAGGCACGGTGCAGGCAGAGTTGAGAGTTCTACATCTTCATCTGAAGGCCTGCTAGACTGGCTTTCAGGCAGCTAGCGTGAGTGAGGGTCTTAAAGCCCAAACCCGCAGTGACAGACCTACTCCAACAAAGCCACACCTCCTAATAATGTTACTCCCTGGGCCAAGCATCTGTAAACCATGCCATGCTGCATGCTGTAACCCTAGAGATGATGGTAGATGGAGACGCGATTGCTGGGGCTCATTGGCCAGCCAGTTTAGCTGAAAAACTAGGGAGATTCAGGGTCAGGAGCGGATCCTATCTGAAGAACATAGTGCAGAATGATAGAGCAAGATATCCAATATCCAACCTAGGCCCCTAGGTGTGAGCACCCTCATATGTACATACATGCACACATCACACACATGCACACACACTCCTACATGCATGCCTGCACACATGTATACCACCCTTCTACAAATACACACACACACACACACACATACACACACACATACACACACACACACACACACACACATACACACACACTCCTACATGCATGCCTGCACACATGTATACCACCCTTCTACAAATACACACACACACACACACACACACACACACACACACGTACTTTTACCATATGGAATAGTGGCCAAATAGGGTCAGATAAAATTTTTCAAGAAAATAAGTAAATTAGACTTTTATGAAAAATATACTCACCCAACTTTGCCATTGATTTGAAAAGTTTGAAAGCACTTCCTGTATCAGTCCCTTCCCCCAGCCACCCACCTCTCACCTCAAAGTCAATGATACCTAGTCAAGCAGGTGAACAGTTTTCCTGTCAGACTGAGTCATGACATAGCATGCTATGACTTTTGTTTTCAGTTCTGACATCTAGAATAGTAGAGCTCAATTTCCTGACTATAGCCTAACATAGCTCCCCAAATCTGCCCTGCCAAACGATAGTAGAAATTTCATTAATTAGCTCTCATTTAAGTATCTGCCTATATCCACCTCACTGCCCATCTCCTTTCTGAGGCACGTTGACAGATAAACCATCCATTGGTACAGGCACGGTACACCAGGCACTCCCTAACACACCCACTCCCTTCTGCTCCCTGGACTAAGTTAGTTGCATGCTTACTCCAAATCGTTGTGTTTGTTTCTGTACATGCCTTGTAATCTGAATGGGGACTGTGCTAGGCAGAAAAAAACCACCCAAGATGTCCACACTCGAACGTCCAAAATCTGTGGTTGTGTCATCTTTATGGTAACAGGAACCTAGAAAGTATTATTAAGATAAAGGGCCTCGAGATGGAGCCAATAGCCTGGGTTAACCAGGTAGCACAATATAACTCTGTAAATGTGCATGCAGTTGGAAACATGAGGTAGGAGAAGGTGAGAAAGTTATGGGCTTTAAGGTGGAGGAAGGGAGATTTGAGTCTAGGCGCAGAGGCTGGACAGGCTGGGCGAGTCCTGAAAGCAGCTCAGCTATCAGACAGGGATTGGCACAGTGAGACCTGTGTCGGCTCCCGACCTGCAGACTCTATCGTCAGAAGCTGAAACTATTTTAAGCCACCAAAATGCAGTTTAAAAGCACCATGTGGGACATTATCTTACCTGCCAAACAACCCTTGCACATCCCACAGTCCCTGATACTCAACATGTCAAAAAATGGAACTCCATCTGTATTCCTCATGTCAACAAATGGTGCCACCAACTGCCAGAAACCCACCTGGAGTGGGGGGCTGAGCCCAAACCCCTCCCTCTCCCTTACTTCCCACACCGAGCAGGTAACAATAACCATATGGATTTGGCCTCTAGGAACCTTTGTCTCTTGGATTTGTCCCTTTTACATCCCAACTCTCAAAGCCTGTCAGGGTTTCACAATCTCACTCCTGGGTTAAGCATTTTCTCAGTCTTTATTCTCACCCATTTCAAATCCTCTACTGCTATGTGTAAAATAGAAATTGCCATGGCCCCAGATTCCATCTTGCTCTGATACCTGCAGGATCCAGTCTGTATGTCTTGCTTGCTGTACATTTGGTGTGTTCTTCATCCTCATTGTCTGACTGCCTTCCTCTTGTTCTGAGCTCCAGGCACTAGGCAACTTCTTTCCTTTAAACTGTTGCTTTTCAGCTCCTATTTAGAGCAAACCTGTCCCTCTGTGTTGGAATGTGCTGGGCTGTGAATAACATAATGCCCACCTCAAGTGGCTTAACTAGTAAAGCAAATTATTGGCTAATCCAAACAGTGAGGCAAGTTTTAGGTTTGGTCTGAGTCAGTGACTTCATGCCAACGTGCACTCAAGGTTGAGCCTGGTTCCTTCTCACTTTCTCTTGCATTACAAGGTGGTTGTCAACAGCCGCTGGGCTACCTGCCTGTTCCTAATGGAGTAGGTATGAGGTGTGTGTGTGTGTGTGTGTGTGTGTGTGTGTTCCAGAAAGACTCTCAGGAGATCAAATAATCTTTTCTCAAATCTTCAACCTCTCTGGCTGAAGTTGGTTTATTTAGAGTAGGTAACTTGAGCTGCCTGCCTCAGAGGGGAAGTAGAACTTGGCCTGATGGCCTAGCTCATGGGTTTCACTGGATGTTTCTGATATTTGGGGATTTTCCAATAGAAGGGACTAAGTGTTGTGTGGACAATTACAATGTTCCTAGTTCTCCATCTTAGCAAATATTTACTGATAACTTTCTATGTACCAGACATTACTGTACGGCATTCAATGGCATCAAAGGACAAAATCACAAGTGTAAAGTTTTAATGATTTTGTGTGTGTATATGTGTTGAATACAAGGCCTTGTGTATGCTAGGTAAGTGCCCTAAAACTGAACTACCACCTCAGCCCAAGTTTAACAATTGTAATTGGCTTTATTTTCCTTCTAAAATAGGTTAAAGTTTTATTCCATAAAATAGAATAAGTCCCCTGATGGGCTAAGTAGGCAGGTTGGTTTTTCATTATCATTGTACATATTAATTAGGTAAATGAGATTCAATGTGATATTCCTTACCAGCATATGCAACTGTACCTACCTACCTACCTACCTACCTACCTACCTACCTACCTACCTTTTTCTCCTCTCCCTCACCTTTGTGAGTCCATGGTATCCTCCCTTTGTTTTCAGTTTTTGTCCCTCCTCCTATAGATGAGCATCTAGGGTTTTGCCATATCTTGATTATTGGCAACAATGCTAACAGACATAGCTATGCAAACATCTCCTTTGTACACCAACTGTTATGAAATATAGTATGTCAAGGGGTACCTGGTGGGCCTATGCTACGGTGTGCCCCTGAGCATACCATGCAAGAGATCTGTTATAAAAGGGGTTTATTGGAGGAAGAGAGGAGTGAGGACCTGAAGAAAGGGTAGAGGCAGACAAGTGGACATATGGACAGGCAGACAGAGCAGAGCCATGAGGGCAAAGAAGGGGGTTAGAGAAGTACAGAAAGAGAGAGAGACTGGAGCACATGGAAACCAAGAGAGTTGCAGTGGTGGGACAGTTCTTTTATATGCAGCCCATACCTCAACCATCTGGTAGTTGTTGGTGATGGTGGCAGGAGATCATGATGATGATGATGATGATGTAAGCTGTTGCTAGGGCCCTGGAGGAGCCTAGTAGAATTGCTTATAAGCTAACACCAGCTCCACGTCCTCTGAGTTCATGGCCAGGAGTAGTATATCTGAACAATATGGTGGTCTTGTTTTCAGCTTTCAGAAGAAAGGGGATTGGTTTTTAAGTTAGAAAGTAGAGTTGTGGGAGAAGATTGGTTATTTTAGAGTTGAATACTTAGGTGAGGAGTGGTGGCACATGCCTTTAGTCCTGGAGAGGCTGAGGCAGAAGGATCACTCAAGACTATGAACTGAAACCAGCCGGTGTAATAACATAGTGACGCTCCATTTCAAAAAGCAAACACATGGAGGTATAGTTCAGTGAGAGAGTGCTTACCTGGCATTCACAGAGGCCCTTGTTTCTATTCTTAGTACCACAATAAAAATAATCAAGTACTTCTCCTTGTAAGGCAGGGAAATAAAACACTATAACAGTTCTTTGCCAGGCATAGTATTATATGATAGACCTTGGGAGGCAGAAGCAGGGGGATTGCTTCAAGTTCTTTGCACGAGTTCCAAGACAGCCAGGGCTGCAGAGGAAGATTATGTCTCAAAACAGACAAACAAATAAACAAAAGACTCCCAAAATAAACAGTAACAAACCAACAAGGGCCCAGGAGGACAGCTCTGTGGACAAAGGTGCTGAAGATCTGTGGCTAAAGAGCCTTAGGATTTTAGTTTGACTCCACAGTTGTTCTCGGACCTCCACGTGTATGTTGTAGCATGTGCTCCTTTAAATAAACTCCAAAGGGGCTCGAGAGATGGCTCAGTGGTTAGAACCCTGACTGCTCTTTCAGAGGTCTCCCCACAACCATCTACAGAGGCCCTCTTCTGGTCTGCCTGAAGGCAGAGACAGTGTACTCACATATATAAAACAAACAGATAAATCTTAGGAAAAAAAATCCCCCGACGTGTAACTATCCTCCTCCTCCCAAAATAAAAGCAGTTAACGTCATGTCACGTGGGGTGACTTTTCTGTGTGAGGCTAAGGTGGAGCAAACACCATTATTATGCCAATTGAAGCTGAATTATTTGACCAATTGGCTGTTGTCACTGTAACCCTCATCTCTTAGTCAGATCATCAGTGTGTGGTATCAGTCTGCTGATGTGGAACTTCAATGTGAATGACACCATTTTTATTCTTATTTATTATGTTCTAGTGCAAGAGTCTTATGTAACAAACATAGGATAACTGAGAACAGACAGAATAATTAAATTACTCCTAGAAAATGGAGCTTCAGTGGAGGAGTTCATCCGGTAGGATTAGGACCTGCTATGCCAGTGTGCCGAATTTCCCAGTGACGAGGTTAAGAGTTGATAACTGGAAAGTTTTACTTTGCTGAGGAACTTTGCTTACACAGAATCTCGTAGAATATGAATGAAGAGTTTTTTTTCAGTGGAGTTTGGGGAAAAGTTGAGAAATTTAAAAGGTTTTATTAAAGAATTAAAAAAAAAAACTTAAAAAGAAATTTTCCCATAACATATTTTCTTCATTCTTTCTTCTCTCTCAGCTTCTCTCAGATGATAAAATGTTTATGTTTTTATCCTGTGGCAGTAAGAAGGGCTTCTTCTTACTGACAAGGTCAGGGCTTTTTTCTTACAGACTTGGGTAAAAGCTTTTTCCTTCCCTATGCAGTAAAGGTGGGGGCTTATTTTTTTCTTTTCATTTTCTTTCCTTTCCTTTTCTTTCTTTCCTTCTTCCTTCCTTCCTTCCTTCCTTCCTTCCTTCCTTCCTTCCTTCCTTCCTTCCTTCTTTTCTTTTTTTGGTTGTAAGATGTTTTATTATAGAATGGAGAGAGATGAGATAGGAAATTAGGGGCTGGCCATTTTCACGTGGCCATGCTGACCATGTGGAGAGGGTGAGGGGAGGAGGAGAAAGTAAAGATAAGAAGAGAAGAGGCTGAGAGGGAAAAGAGGAAGAACAGGAAGAGAAGAGAAGAGAACAGAACAGTCCACACAAGGGTGTCGACTCTGAATCTGAGTGTATTTCTTAAAAATGGCATCAGAATTTTACAGTCATTGCAAAAGAGAAACGAGAAATCTGGCAGCTCAGCAGTTGAGGTACGTCTGAGGCCACCTGAAACACACTGGGTCTAAAGCAGCCACCTCTTTTGGACAGGTGCAGCACTCCCCGGGCCCAAGGGCTCTGGGCTCAAAGCTTGAATCTGAATGAATGAATCTAAGTCTAAGTCCTAGTCCATCTAAACTGTAGTAAGTCCTTGCACAAAATGAAAACCAGGCTTCTATAGTAAACAGAAAACAAGGTGAATGACAAAAGTCACGTAGGCAGGTGAGGGCCACATAAGGTCAGTAAGATCAGGAAAGGGATGTTTACATCAAGGTCGGTAAGATCAGGTATCCAGGTGTGAAGGGGAAGAGCATGGTACCCTCCCTGCTGGGGCTATTTTGGTATTCCCATGCTAATTCTTTGGGTCTGCTGAAGGCAAGCACCAAGAAGTTCCAATCTAACAGTTCCTGCTAAGGCCCTTAAGTGAGGGAAGCCCTTCGATTACTCTCTGCTTTGTAAAACAGTTCTGTCTTCTGTGGGACTGCTCTGAGAATTCTAACTATGTGCCTGACCTCTGTTGCTAACTCTGAGGACATTCTATCTGATAAAGCAGCTTCCTTGTGAGAAATTCCAAGCTAAGGACAGCTAGGTAATAAATTAGGATATATTGGAACGTTGTGCTGGCCAGGGAACAACACCCTTTTTTAGCCATTTACGAATCATTTCTTGGGGTACCTTTATGCTTGAATAAGAAGGCGTGTTGACAATTGGAAAGACTAATCTGGAACACATCTAAGTTAGAAGATGCCAACGACTGACTGAATACCCAGGAGGCACAAGCTCCCTTTGAAGTCATAACTTGTCCGTGATCAGGCTTTTACCCCTATATTGCAGACTTAACTGGAGTAGACAGTGGGTGTGGCATTCTGTAGCTGGAAGGTTCCCAAGTCTATTGTCTGTTCTCTGTGGAGTTCATCACATGTCTCGGGAGTCTTCAGTCAGATGAGGCGTCTGGAGGAAGGCCGATCCAATCTGTTTTCCACAGGTCCTAGGAGATGGGTTTGTCTCTACTGTATCTGCGGCTGCAGGCATTGCCTTCTTTTCTAGGGGTAAACCTGTAGGATAATTACGACAAAAGAACAGGACCCTAGCAGCAGGATGTCTGCATAGGGTGGATAGTGAATGTTAAGCCTGCAATGGTTTGTTTGGAAGCTCAGGATCCTAGAAAGCAAGGGATTGTGAGGGATTTAGTCCTGGAAGGAATCTTTTAAGTCTGCTTTGATTGGCTGAGGAAGAAAATCAAGGAATTAACTTTTAGGACTTCTGCTTGCTCTGGTGAACCCCGCTCTCTCTGGTAGACCCTGCTTGGTCAGGCCCAAAGATTTATTTATTATTATATCTAAGTACACTGTAGCTGTCTTCAGAGGCACCAGAGGAGGGCATCAGATCTCATTACAGGTGGTTGTGAGCCACCATATGGTTGCTGGGATTTGAACTCAGGACCTCTGGAAGAGCAGTTGGTGCTCTTAACTGCTGAGCTATCTCACCAGCCCTGGAGCTTATTTTTCATCCAGAATGAATGAGTTCTTTCGGTGCTGGTGCTTGGGCTTTATATACAGATATAATTATATATATATATATATATATATATGGATTTGTAAGTTCAAGTGTGTGTGTGTGTATGTGTGGGTCTGTGTGTGAGTGTGTGTGAGTTGATGATACAGATGGTTGGACCCAACAAAAAGGTGAATGTATGTATGAATGTGTATATGAATATATATATATGTCTATGTATATCTGTGTAAAAGTTTTTCTTTCTGTGAGTGAGCATGACTTTCTTTTCTCCATTCAATAAAAGTTAATTGCTCCAAGCCTCCATTTCATCTGGACAGTGAGAGGTGAGGCTTCTGGGTAGGAGGGAAAGGAGCATTAGCAATAAATCCTCTATTAAATTCCCTGTTGCTATACAGCATATGTTAATTGTCAGAGAATTATAAAGTAAGCAAGAGTTAAGTTTTTTAGTGATATTCAAGCACGGAGAATTATGAAGTAAATCATAAGAAAGTAAAGTTGTTAAGACTCCTCAGCGCTCAATGAATGAGGCACAGAACAGCAAGACAAGAGAGTTACAGAATAAACAGTGCTTAGTGAAACACAGAGATTTATAAATTAAAAATAATGCATAAAGAGTTAAGAAAGAGTTAAGTTTTCAGTGTTTATAAAGCACAGAGGTTTATAAAGCAAAACTAAAGCTCAGAGAGATAAGGAGAAAAAAAACCCAGCTTTTAGCTACAGAATAAGCAAGAGAATGTTAAGTGTTCAGAAGCCACAAGCTAACAGCGTTTAGCACATTAGAGAAAGTTACAAGGCTAGCGAGCATTAGTCTTCTGGCCTGTGTCCAATGCTATGTCTGGCTTCAACCCAGTCCTGTGGCATCTACCCATCTGCCTGCAGACTTCATGATGTCATTGTTTTTAAGAGCTGAGTAATACTCTATTGTATAAATGTACCTCTTTCCTTATCCATTCTTTGGTTGAGGGACATCTGTGTTATTTCCAGTCTCTGGCTATTATGAATAGAGCTACTATGAACATAGTTGAGCAAGTGTCCTTGTGATAGCATGGAGTATCCTTTGGGAATATGCTGGGTATTGAGGTAGGTCAATTTCCAATTTTCTGAGGAACTGCCATATTGATTTTTTAAAGTGGCTATACAAGTTTGGACTCCCACTAGCACTGGAGGAATGTTTCTCTGACAGATATGATATAAAATCTAAATAGTTTTGATTTGCATTTCTCTGGCAGCTAAGGATGTTGAACATTTCTTTATGTGTTTCTTGGCCATTTGAGAATTCTGTTTAGATTTGTGCCCTACTGGGATGGTTTGAATGTGTGTGGTGTATGGGAAGTGGCACTATTAGGAGGTGTGGCCTTATTGGAGGAGATGTGGTTTTGTTAGAGGAAGTGTGTCACTGTGGTGGTGGGGCTTTTAGGTCTCATATATACACTCAAATCTGGCCTGTGTGACAGACCGTCCTCTTGACTGCCTGCAGAAGACAGTCTCCTTATGGCTGCCTGCAGATCAAGATATAGAATTCTCAGCTCCTTCTTCAGGACCATGTTTTTGTGGATGCTGCCATACTTCCTGCCGTGAATGATAATGGACTAAACCTCTGAAATTCTAACCCAGCCCCAATTGAAGGCTGTCCTTGATGAGAGTTGCTTTGATCAGGGTGTCTTTTCTGAGCAATAAAACTCTAAGATAGCCATTTATAGTTGGATTATTTAGTTTGTTGATATCTAGTTTCTTGACTTCTTTATATAATTTCGATATTAGCTGTCCATCAGATGTGGAGTTGGTAAAGATCTTTTCCCTTTCTGTGGGATGCCATTTTCTTCTGTTGATGATGTCCTTTGCCTTACAGAAGCATTTCAGTTTTATATAGTCCTACTTATTAATTGTTGATCTTAGTGCCTGTGCTATTGGTGTTCTGTTCAGGAATCTGTTTCCTGTGCCAATCATTCAAGGCTCTTTCCCACTTTATTTTCTATCAGGTTCAGTGTATCTGGTTTTATGTTGAAGTCTTTGAACCACTTAGACTTGAGTTTTGTGCAGGGTGATAGATATGGATCTATTTGCATCCTTCTATTTTCAGACATTCAGTTAGACCAGCTTTTTCCAATATTCTATATTTCTGGCTTCTTTATTAAAAATTGTGTGTCCATAAATGGGTGGATTTGTGTCTGGGTCTTTGATTTGATTTCATTGATCAATGTGTCTTTATACCAATACCATGCAGTTTTTACTACTACATCTCTGGAGTGCAGCTCTAGAAGTT
>JADRCD010188265.1:0-10173 GCA_019843815.1 Montemys delectorum
GATATATTTTTCCTAGTCTCATTTAAAAAATAAACATTTTATTTTGTTTTCCATGCCTCTGCTTGCTTTTGAACAGCTATTGGAAACAGATGGGGAAAACTATCTTTATTCATCTTCAAACAGAAATTTAACATGTTACCTTTCTATCAACATTTAGGTTTTAAGAATAAAGTATACAATTTATCAAGATTAACTCTGAATACTATTTTCCTAAACCTTCAATTGTTTTATAAAGAAAATGTACCTACCTGTCTATATGCTACATTTTTTTACTTGAATGCCTAAGGTATTACCTTATGTGCACAATAGTCAATTATTATATATGAGAATAATCAGAGAAGTGATAGTTCTTACCAGTAGAAATTAAGTTAGGAGCTGACAGACAAAGTGACAGATACATACACATTTACAAAATTATAATGCAAAATATGGGAGGAAACATTTTAAAGGCATGGGTGTGTGGCTCTGTGTCTGTGAAAACCCATGTCTTCTTCAAGGTTCATCAATTTCCTCATCACAAATACCAACTGAACAGCATCCGATTTCAGGAGCTGTCTATGACGTCAATTAAAATATTCTGTGGACATTTAAATAGAATAATTTGCTAACAAACTGAAAGAGGTATTTTTATTGAGTAATTTTAATAAATTCATTAATTTCTAAATAAAAGTCTTGCCATTCAGGCTCTGCTCTACTATCCTTAGTGACCTGATGGGCCTATGATCACAACTGGTGGATCCTGTAAAGAGGCAAAATGTCTGGGAACTCATTGACCTCAGGCAGTGGTGAGCAGGGCAAGAACAAACTCTCAGGAGGCAGCTTCAGTGAGACAGTTCATTATAATGAGGAGAAAAAAATCTGTTTAAAACATTGTTTGGATGAGTAGGAGCTATCAGGGTGAATGTACATTATTGGCTGCTGCCAGTGTGCTAGAGATACCACATTTATATAAAGAGGAATTCCAGTTTAAAAGGGGAGTGGAAATTTAATCTGGATATGCGGCTCAGGGAGCACAGAGGACTGGGGCAAGGGGGAACAGTCCTACTCCTGTTGATCTCAGGATGAGATTCCCACAGTTTGGACATGCATCTGCATCAACCTATCTATTGCTCTAGGTCTGCTCTCCCCATAGCTCCCTGTCCCACAAAGATTAACATTAGGAATTTCTATATTTCTTTTTTTAAATTCCAATTCTCAACATTCATTATTTTATTCATATTTAATTTGATTTTAAAATTTTTTCATACTACATTATACAATGAAATGCTTTTGCTTTTCAGTCAATATATTAATGGACTATAGCTTCACTACTTCAGAGAAATATTAACCATTTATCTCTCTAGACAAATAAGTATATCTAGTTTTCTATCATATTGAAACAATAAGAATCACCATAATTAAATAAAAATTGGTAACATAAATTTATGCAAAATAAAAAATAGCAACTTTATAGAAAAAACTTATTTTCCATAATTCTCATATTTTCAACTTTTAAGGTTTATTAGGTTTGGGAATATTGAGAAAATCATAAACAATTAAAGGAAAAAGGAAGCCTTGAATACATAGAAAGTGAGACCAAGAAGTTGAGAACAGGTAGATCATGAGCCTTGTGTAAAACTTACTGATATCACTCTACTAAAGAAACAAGGCAATAAAATGACTCTTAATGACATATTGCCAGACTCAGAGGCCAGGGCATTCTTCAGACCTCATCAGAGAAGCTACTTCTTGCAGAAGAAGGGAATTAACTCAGAGAACCACAACTGGACAGTCTGCAGAGTAAAGCACTTTGGAATACTCAGAATACAATGAGCTTTCAAAATCACACTAAAAAGATAATAGACTTGGGGCAAACATATGTTCAAGGATAAAACCACAGATGTACACTATGATAAAGTAAGGCCATGTAAAAACTGTTGCTTTGAACTTATAAGAAGCATATAGAATGAAACATTGCTTTGAACTTAATATCAAGATCATTTTGTATCTCCCATTTTATGTAACATTTTATCTCTGAGGTAAGTTTCTAAGGAATTTTTGTCTAAGAAGGTATAGAAAGACCAGAGAAAAGAAATAAAGTTGTTGGTTGAATGGTTTGGCTTGGGGAGCTCTGCCCCATCTACCCATCCATCCATCCAAATGTATATATTTGCTTGTCTGTGCATATGTGTAAATATATGTTTATATATGTAAGCATGCATGAATATTTATGAAGTGTGTGAGACAGGTAGTTGGCAAAAAATGTGAGTGTGTTAATGTGTGAATGAGAACGTGAATGCAAATGTATATAAGAATGTATATATGTCTGGGCATATTTCTCTGTATAATCCATCTTAATTCTTCTCCTTTCCTTCCTATCTGGTCCACAAAGAGTTAACCAGCATAGTGTGAGTGTTTTCTAGCTGCCTGGACTGAGAAGGGAATGATAGCAACAAGTTTTTTTTCTATTACCCACTGCTAGGCAACAAGTGTTATTCATTCAAGCCAGGGGTTTTAAACCATAGAATAAGCAAGAAAGTTTTTAGGATTTTTAAATAGAAGTTATGAGCAAGCATTCAGTAGAGTTAGAGAACTAGAAGGTCAGAGACCATCAGTGTTTAAAGCTATCTCTATGTCCAATGCTGTGTCCTGCTTCAAAATATTCCAGATTGGGCTGGCTCTCCACACTAGTCATTTGTGACTTGCTAATGAAAAATAGATATTTTCTAGTTTCATTGAGAGATATATACTTTTAAATAATCATTTAATACTCAAATATTTAATATTCCCCAGATTATTTCTGACAATTCTTTCTAGTTAGAATATATGCCCAAGGAGAGACACCACGATACCCTTTTTAAGAATGGATGAGGGATTCTTAAGTTCTAATTTTCTTTTCAAGTGTTCACCATTTAATATTTTTTTTTCAGTTGTCTGCATCACAGCACTTCATATAACTGGGCCTCACTGAGTTTGCTTCATCAGGCTCTACAACCTGAAATTTCACAATGGAAGTCTGATTTTCCTTTTATACTAAGAACTTTTTACCAATACTCAAATTTTCATCTTTACAAGGCAGTATCTTTTTTTTTTTCTGTAGAAATCTTTAGAGATTTCCTGTCCTTGTGAGCTTGATTCTGGTTTGTGGACCTCTCTTGCTGTCTAAAGTTTATCTATACTTGAGTAACAGTGTCCATCATTAGTACTCACACTGCTGACTCCTGCTTACCATTAAATAACAAGGACCCTAAAAGCAACAAGGTGGTAAAGAGTTGATGAAAAGGACATAATGAATTACTGCTATTTTCCATGGCTTGTTCTCTATGCTCAAGTTTATTTACCTTTTACATATTTCCCAGAACAATTTGCCCAAGCATGGCAACACATAGACTTGGCTAGGATTTATTATGAAGATCATTCATTTCATAGACATGCACAAAAGCCAATCAGATAGAGATATTTCTCAATTCAAATTCCCTCTTCTCAGATGACCCTGGCTTATGTCAAGTTGACAAAAACCAAACAGACATAAATGCAACATAATTTATGTTGACAGTGTCTCCTAGATTAAAATAAACATCTTCACATCTTCATTATATAGTAAGTATATCTCTATTATAAAGATTAAAATGTTATTACATATACTCTATATTTTTCTGATGGAAGTACTTAAAATATAGAATTTTCTTGGCTATCTTTTACATTATATGTTGTTACCCATAGTGACCATTGATGATTTAAGAGAGGCATTCGTGTCGAAAATACTGCACACCAGGCCCAAACAGTTCCACGTGTAGGAGGTTTAATTAAGGGGGAGAGAGTGGGGGGAGGTGGCACGGAAAGAGAGGAGTGGGGAAAGAGAGAAAGAAAGGAATGTTCCCCGTTTTTATATGAGCTGTGGTGTATGTATGTATGTATGGCCCAGGTAAAGGTGGGAAGTGAACCCTAAGGATTTTGGGAATGTGGTGGCTGTTGCCCATAGCAACAGGTCTGTGGTCCCACCTATCCATAGGCGCAGGCACTCGGTGATGCTAACAACCATGATCTGTTGAACACAACTTAAACATATTAATTTCTCAACTCCTTAGTATTAGCCTACAGTAGTGAGCATCTTATCTTCTGATTCTGAGTATTACTGTTATGTTTAAATATATAGCATATCTATATAAATATAAATATACAGGAACATTTTAGCTCCTCACAGTTTTTCCCAACTCTTTAATTGCCTGTTAGCTCCAGGATGAGAGACATTTATATCAAACATCTTCTTTCTACTTTGTTAAAAGAAAAAAGTTTAGCATAGTATTTTACTTAGTATAAATTTCAAATATATTCTATCATAAAATCAAGTGAATCAGAAACACAGTTTCAGATTTGTTTTCAAGACTTTCCCATTTGAACATTAATAATCCATTCAGACTTGGTCAATAGTTTCAAAGTGTAGCAGTGTCTAAAAATAGCACGGTAAACAGAAAGTAAGAGATAGTAAAAGTTGGCATAATTTCAGCAGATTCAGATCACATTCTGTGTTTTCAGAGAAAGTGTCATAGGTGGGTAACCTGTATGTTGGCTCAGATGTTGTAGGTCTTGGTTAAATACAGTGGTCTGGGATTTTTGAATACATAAAACTTTTGAATTAAAGGTTCCTACTGTCTGTATTTAATTCTGTACTAAGTCTCATAAGTTATATAAATTACTTGACAAACATTTTAATCTGGATTCTTTCAAAGAACAGGAATAAACATTAACATGGAAATACAAGGAACAGAAGTTAAGGTAGTAAGATGAAAATTTTCTTTCATTTAAATCACAGAATAGAAAGCTTTCTGGATCCCTCACAGGGAATATAACACTGAGTCAACTGATAGACACAAAAAAGGGGTACAGCCTCAATTGAGGCAAAACCACCACTGGCCCAGAGTGCCCTAAGTAGTTGCTGACTCTACATGTTCTAGGTTAACATTTTCTATAGTAAGCAGATGAGATTTTCAATGTACTCTAGCATGGAGCAAAAGACCTATGCTCCAAATTAGAATGTTTACAAAACAAACTGGGAGGGGTATAGTTTTGGTATGGAGGCAGCCTAAAATTGGTTCTAAAGCCAATGTTTTCTCATCCAGGAGGCGCAAGTGCAAATAATTTATTGGGTTCTTATTACCCTGTTCTCAAATATACAGGAAAATGAGGCTGGAATGTGATGTCTTGTCCAGTTACTAAACAGAAGGTACCCAGAGAGCAATACTAATTTGACTCAAAACCTTGAAGAGTTAGCAAACCAAGTCTGACAGCCTCCTGAATTCCTGGCATCAAAGATGTCCTTTGCTCCTTGAATCTGTTTCTGGTACAACCATGCAAGCAGAAAGTAAATAATATGTAGTCTAGATAAGATTTCATCAGTGAATCCTTATACTGTTGTTTCAAGAAAGTGTCTTAAGTGATACTTCTCCCACCTCTGCCCTAATTTGCTCCTGGGATATTGCCTTATTTAAAGATACTTAAAGTTCCATTCTCTTTTCTTCCCTTCCCTTCCCTTCCCTTCCCTTCCCTTCCCTTCCCTTCCCTTCCCTTCCCTTCCCTTCCCTTCTCTTCTCTTCTCTTGTCTTCTCTCCCCTCCTCTCCTCTCCTCTCCTCTCTTCTCCTCTTTTCTCACTCTTGCTATCACTCCCTACCTTCTCTTTCCTCTCCTCTTGTCTCCTCTCTGTATGTATATGTATTTGTATGAACCAACACATCACTGGAAGAAAATGGTGATAGAATTTAAACCTATAGGGATTGGTTCTGTTTTTTCATCCTGAAAGTTCTGAGAATCAAAGTCAACTCTTTAACATTGGTTGGCTTGTGCCTCTACATCCTGTTCAACTTAATTGAATCACTCAATTTTAATACATGTTTGGGATTTTATAATTTTTCAAAAATATTTTTAAATGCACACCTGGCATAGATTTCATGCATATTATATTTAGATGACCAGGAAAAAATAAGCAGGAGCTTGTCTTGATGGATTTTTATGAACAAGTGAATGACATTTATATACAGGAATGTCAAGGTAACAAGCATTGCTTCAGCAAAAGCGTCTTAACAAAATAATGATTCATGATTTGGTGCTGTGGATTCTTCCCTGTACCCCTTCCAACAAATGCAAGCAAACATAGTTGCTGTTATTGCAACAAAATTTGGCTATGGCAGCTGTTTCTTTGGAGCTGTTAAGAATTGCTTTGTAATTCAATTCTTTAAAGTCCACTTCCTGTTTGGAAGCACAGAATTTCTGTTTTATGTGCATTTTTTCTGGATATCCAAATAGCAGTGAAAACTGATAAAAATCCAATTTTATAAATAACTTTTGCAAAGCACATGAATACTTCTATTACTATAGAGCTAATAACTATTTCTTGATATAATTGCCAAATTCTACAATGAGATTAGCACTGAAATTAATTGAATTCTGTCCATCATCAAATCAAAGTCTTACCTCATTTTTGTTTATCAGATTGATATCAGATTTCTAAGGCATAGCAATTGTATTTGTGAAAAGATAAATTAACCCCACTTAATATTCAGGATTAAATAAACCTTAAAAACAAAACATTATTGTATGTAACATTTAAAATCAATATTGGAGATTCAGGTTCATATGACTTTAAATGTGGTAGCTAAAGTAAACAAAAACAGCATGGATTTAGGTCACAGAATCAAATTCCTTTTGGGACTGTACCTAAGGCAAATTCCACTTTTGGAATTGAAAGGAAATTGGAGACATTTAAGGTGGATAAAATGTTTCAATTCAGGCATTTAAAAGAAACAAGACAAACTATTGAACATCTGTTCAATGTAATCACATTGGGGAATACAACATCTTGAAATGAAACTCCAAGAAAATAAAATCACAACTTTCCTGAAGTATAGTTTGGAGTTTAAGTTTTACTGCCTTTGAATGACTTCTGTTGATAATTTTTCAGAAAACTTTAAAAACAAAACAAAATCTTTAGAATATTACAATGATTGATACTAATCAAATGCAAAAGCAATCATGATTAATCTGTAGTTGAATCTGTCTTTAAGATTTTAGCGCCTACTTCCTGGGTAGAGGTTACTGTATCCATTTTATCTTCCTCTATCTTGGTTCTCCTTGATGGCTGACAGAACAATGAAGTGGACATTTAGTGATCTGAAGCACACAGTGCTTCATTGATTCAACCAACTTTAAATCTAGCTTATGTAAGAAAAATCATTTATTAGAAATGTGCTTTCTATGGATTCTCTTGTTCACTTGGTCCAAGGATCACATGACAATAGAAGGACTAATTATGGTGAGATAGCTGTTAAGAGCTACTAGCCTTTGAAGCTCTTTTCAGGCTAGATGTAAATCATATACAATGAAGACAGAACATTAAAGACAGGAACTCTGTAATACCAGTTGTGCTGATTAGAACCAAATTACTGATGCTCCATCTGCTAAAATGCCAATAATTTTTTAACTACCTGGCTGAAAGGCTTCATTTCACAAAGAATCCATGTTCAGTGATCCTATGAGATGTACTTTATGGATGCAAAGGAAAGAGATAGTTAATATATGTACTCATGTTATGAGAGTTTATGTCAACATTAGGAAAACTGGCAATTTATAAATAAAAGCATTAAGAAAGTATGTTTTCAACATCATGCAAATGTAAGTTTTGTTATTTAGATGCCAAATGGAAAGTTGGGATTTGGATCCCCAGATTTTAATACATACATATACACACATATATACACATACACATATATATAAATATATAGGAATGAATAACTAAAACTTTATGTCAGAATAAAATATCTTACTTATATGAAAATGCTATAAGCATTATGTAGCCATAAGAAAAAAAAAAGCATAGAATGTGAAGTGTTCTATACCTTCATATTCTCTTCACTATATCTTAATTAATATGAATGCAGCCTTGGTTTACCTAAATTATTTCATAATGATTTTGTTTTTTTATTATAGTTTTGGTCTCATAAATTTAGCTAGAGAAAACACACACACACACACACACACACACACACACACACACACACACACACGTCCTTTGAATACATTGTTATTTCATTCTCTTTACCAGGATATAACTTTGAAAATAATCCCCACTGATGAGAAGATAACCTGTTACTATAATATTATTAATTGAAATATCATAAATATAATGTACAGGACAAGGAGGGCATCCCCCCTGACCAGCAGAGGCTGATCTTTGCAGGCAAGCAGCTGGAAGATGGCTGCACTCTGTCTAACTACAACATGCAGAAAGAGTCCACCCTGCACCTCAGAGGTGGGCAGATCTTTGTGAAGACCCTGACAGGCAAGACCATCACCCTGTAGGTCGAGCCCAGTGTTACCACCAAGAAGGTCAAACAGCAAGATAAATGTACCTTTGTCACCACAGTATCTAGAAAGAGCCCTCCTTGTGCTTGATCTTGGGTTTGATGGGGAGGTGTTTTAGTTTTTGGATTATCTTGGTGAGAAATAATAAAATTCTTGATGAATTTGTAATTATTATGAAGGTTAATAGAGAATATAAATTAGATAGTTTATGCAAAAATGAGTATAGATAAAACACATTATGATAACTATATATATCTTACTTATTCAGTCAAAAAATATCATTGATTAGCTCACTAATGTCATGGAATTGAATGCTCTTTTTTGTAAGCTTCCTACTAGAGTAAATCGTGGTCTCATGTATATAAGTTATGCTTTCATATTGGCTCTGATCATGCTTTTCATTGCATTTATGCAAATACTCAGCCTTAAGAGAAGCCTCCAACTTCCAAATAAAAATGAGCATAATTAAGAGAAGGAGCAAACATCATGGTAGCCTTAAAACTTATTCTTAAAACTAGTACGTATCTCTTCTGCCCATATCGTACTGATCTAAGATGAATAGCCAAGCTGGTGCCAATGTAAACAGCTTGCTTAATCATTGTAGAGAAAATTAATAACAGCACTGCTGGTAGCCAGAATGTGTTATTTCCAAACTGAATACAAATATCATTCAAATAAGTCCATGATGCAAGCTTATTTGGAACAGGATAAGAACAAAAAAACTCTTGATTTCATCAATGACAGAACATAGTATACTTTCATATAACATGATTGTTGCTCTTTCACCAAGGACAGTTCCCTCCCTCATTTAATATCCCTTCTAGGTAAACATAAAATGTACAAAACTGCTAAATTTCTTCAGCATCTAGAAAGGATCAAACTAGAAGCCCCTGCATCCTACATATTCCCCAGGAAGAATATACACAGGTCTTAGTTCTACCAAATACTTGTTTCTACTTACTCAAATGTTCTGATGTTGCAACAATGTGAGATACAGTTTCCTTTCCCCTAGAAAATTAGTATGGGCTAACTTGTTGGATTACAAGTATATCCCCAAGTAGTCTTTGACACATTGTAAACAATGAGTCATATCAATGTGTATCAATAGCAGCTACCATACTTAAGATTAACTTTAAACATTTTTGCCATGTGTAAAGTTCCTAGTGTCTGTGTTATTTATATATTGTTGCATGACTAATTGAAAGCTGCTTTGAAAAATATTCAGAGATTAATCTTTTCTCATATCTAATGTATTTTATATAAGTATAATACAGCATGTTTTTGTTAATTCCAAATTATATTCCTTCATTAAAGACACAATTATCATCTTCAAAATTGAAAGAAATGTAGAATACATATATACTGTGTTCTTTAATGGTAAGCATAAGTTATTTGAAAGAACAAAACTTCCAGAGAGCTCATTTTAGGAAATCATTTCATAGAAGCTTGCTATACTATTAGTACATATCACACTTCAAAACTAATGATAAAAACTAACCTCTTCAGAGCTCATATGAATGGGATTAGTCTCTTTATAGTGCAGGCTTTAATTCACATTATTTGACATGGGAGGATACATTAGAAGGCAAGTGCTAAAGATTGAATGAAAGTTAAGAGACATGAAGAGTGTAAAACAATTGAAAAATACTGCAATAGAGACTAAAGAACTATGGAAAAACAAAATGGTGGCAGATCACACAACCACTCCAATTGGAAATTCTAATAAGACCATGTATACAGTGCAGATGTAATGGTTCCTGCTTTGGAAGAGGTGAAATTCTATTAAAGAGAGAGAGAGAGAGAGAGAGAGAGAGAGAGAGAGAGAGAGAGAGAGAGAG
>JADRCD010188265.1:10183-21704 GCA_019843815.1 Montemys delectorum
GAGAGAGAGAGAGAGAGAGAGAGAGAGAGAGAGAGAGAGAGAGAGAGCCTTAGTACCTCTTAAATGTTAAATCTGTAATCCCACTACCCTGACAAGAAGAAGTACATATTTTTCCAGCTCATACAACAAATGCTGAATCAAACAAAAGCAGAGAGATAATTCTACCCCCATATCTTTGTTGTCCTTTAGTGCTTCCAGATTGATATTCATACAATCCCACAGTATCTCTTCGTACAAAAGAAAATAATCTGCACCATCTTGTGTTGAAACAGACAAGAAAGAAGCAGAGAAGATATGAGCGATCCCTGTGACCCAACAGCAGAAAACTAAACGTCGCTTAGCCCTGAGAAGGGCCAAATGGAACCATACTGCCTCTGATGCTTCATTTAAACATCTATAACATCAAAAAAGTAAAATACACAAATCAATTGTATTTTGAAAAGACACATAAAAAATGAAACTTACTTCCTTATGGAAATTATATTCCTTGAAAGTGAGCTGAAGAATGAAGAGGCTGAGTAACACAAAAGTAGCAGATGTTCTTTTGATGTGTTGCAGACAGGGTTAAGGAAAAGTCTTAGCCTAAGACAAATAGGGTTAGTTCCAACTGACTACATGTCCAGTCCACACTGACTAATCTCTCATGAATGTTTATGTAATTCTTGGGTGGGTAACAACATAGTTAAACCAGAACTCTGTTAAAATAACAAGAATAAACTATAAGAAACTTAATTGTTCTACAACTTTGACAAGTACCTCCCTGTTCACATTGGCCAGATACTTCAAAACAAACTGATTTATTTATTCTAAGTGATAAACTTAATAAGGTCAACATGAGCTATAGGTAGATAATCTTGCTTTAATTAAAGAAGTGTTACCTATTAAATTAGAAGAATGGAATGCATGAGTTAAATCACAGGAGGAATAGAAAATACTGATCACAATGATGAAAGAAATAACAGAAAAAATTTTGAGAGAGAAAATGCAAAAGATTTGACAAACTATTCACCATTGTATAAACATGTTTCAGATGAATGAACAGTTTAAATAAACTGCATGAGTCCTCAACTTCTATCAATCAAAATGACAACATAATCAAAAGTTTAGTGAATCTAGTAAGCAAAGAGATATATATTAAATTTAACATCACTTAAAGAATATAATCTGATGGAATAGGGTTCATTTCAAAGGGGACTACATGATAAAAAAATTTTCATAAATAACATATTCCAGTTTAAACTTTATCAATGAAGTGTAGGATTAATTGTAGTACAGGGTTAAGAAAGTGGCAATCATAAATTGAATGAAGTATTAGAGACAGGCACACAGGCACACATTTGTGTTGAGAACAATTGGGATGTCTTATAGTCAAGGAGATTGAAATTTCAAGGTCTTTTATTAGCTAAATATTAAGTTCAAAGACATCCAGAGATTAGTGAGACCTTATGTTAAAAACAAAACAAAATGAATTAGAGAACTTGAAAACTCACTTCTAAAACAACCTTGTGCTACATTTTAGGAAACATGATAGACGTAAATTGAGAAATTGCAGATTGAGTCACTGGAACAAGTAGATCATGATCCATGGGTGCCAATGTGCCAATGTGGAGATTAATATTAAAAGAGAAGCAGAGACTTTTGAACACAACCTACTGGCTTTATCTCCTGGCTATGATTTGTAGTACCTCCACAGACATTGGAAAACAATGCTTCTTATACATATAAATGTGCTTCATTAAATGTTAGTGAGACAATGTACAGTTGAGGATACTGACTCCAACCTACTTATATATCTGTTTTCAACTTCTGGATTCTAAAATGGCCAAGAATTTATTCTGACATTTCTGGTTGTCTGCTTGTGTGATATTTTCAAACTCCTTTTCCATAGTTAGTTTAGTCCCCTGTTCTGCTATTCCTGAATTTTCCGACTCTTAGAAAGTACCGAAGACGGCATTATCCTTGGGAAACCTGGTTGAAATTTTTTCTTTTTCTTATTTCCAATGTTGTTGCTGTGTTTACCCACAGTAAAGTGTGGAAACACTTTGTTCAAGTTGAATTGATACCAATGAAGCTGTGGAACTAAATTGAAAATGGTTTTCTTGGTAGTAATTTTTAGGTCTGATGGGCTCTTAGCTTGGGTCAAACAAGTGATAAAGTTGATAAGTAGTCCAATAAATAAAATGACACTAATTAATGAGAATTATTTCACCATGCCAATTAAAATACAAAATAATAAAGGAAATGATTACAACCATGCCTAAAGCTAAATTATGTCAATGCAGCAGGCAACATAAAGCACATAATTCTAGGTAGAGTTAGGGAAAAACAGAATCTTGAATACTGAGTAGCCTGGATGACACAGCAATGGGCTGGGACCACAATAACTGGGGAAGGGTTAAATTTCCTCTACAATTTCATTGGTATACATCTGACAAAAATTCTTGGTGTATAGGTCACTGCCTGACATCGACATCATTTGAAATGTGTTTCTACATAGAATGTAATAGTAGGGAGAGAGAATAGATAGATTTTAAACATTGGGACCCTTTCCTTCTACTGAGTTACCTCATCAAAGGTTTTTTTTGTTGTTGTTGTTATGGCTTCCTTAAATCTATTTTTTTTCTCTTTCTATTTTTTTATTAGATATTTTCTTTATTTACATGTCATATGATATCTCCTTTCCCAGGTTCCCCTCTGGAAAAAACAAACAAACAACAAAAACAAAAAGAAAACAACAAAAAACAACAAGCACAAACCCCTCTTCCCTCCCCCCTCCCCCTGCTCACCACCCCACCCTCTACTGCTTACTGGCCCTGGCATTCCCCTACACTGGGGCATAGAAGCTTCACAGGACCAAGGGCCTCTCCTCCCATTGATAACCGACTTGGACATCCTCTACTATACATATGCTGCTGGAGCCATGAGTCCCACCATGTGTACTCTTTGGTTGGTGGTTTAGTCGAGTTTTAATAGAGGAGGAGATACCTAGTCTTACAGTCACTTGATTTGACATGGCTGGTTGATTCCACCAGAAGCCTGCTCTTTGCTGAAGCAAAAGAGCGAAGCAGTGAGTGGGGCAGGGCAGGAAGAAAGGGGTTAATTCGGGAGATAGAGGCTGAGAAGAGAGGAGGGAGGAGAAACTACAGTCAGGATGTAAACACACACACACACACACACACACACACACACACAGAAACAAACATCATTTTCACGCACAAGCATGCTGGACACCAATCACAGACATATTGCATGTACTAAGAGACAGAGGTTTACCAGTCTTCTAGTTTGGTCCAGTTTACTGATTCTTATATTTTCTTTTTACATTTTATTTAGTGTGAGTTACTCTTGTGCCTTTAATAAATTTTAATGTATCAAGGCACAATTCACTATTTTATTTATCAGGAACTGTCAGGTTCCTTGGCGAATTACCTACTTTCAGTCTATATTTAGTCTTGCTCATCATTTATTTTAATGCAGTGTCAAGAATTACAGTTCTAGTAACTGTAGTTTTCTTCAATATGTTTTGCAAGCTGCATGATTTATTATTAATTTTTGAACTGTCATTCTTTAATTTGAGTTGTCTTCAAATTAATTTTATGCATATCTTGTCAATCTCCTGAACCTTGTTGTTTATGGATCTCTGTGTTGAACCAATTTGTCAGAGTAATATACTTATTTATGAATTTTTATGCTTAGCATCAATAAAACTTGCAAAATATATATTCAAATAATAAAGGGTAAAATGACTTATGGGACAGTAACTTGGTAAGTTACCCAAAGAATAGTGTCACAATTTGTGTTCTGAATATGTGTGATATTAGTTCTCTTGAAGTTCCCTGCATTAAGATCTTCCTCAAATGTATGTTGTTACAATATATGCTGGTAAAATGATGTCAACTTCCAAGTCACTTCATTTCAATGACCACATTTCACTGACAGTAGGATAATCTTCCCCTCAGGCATTGACATCTTACTACAATTGCCACCTTTTAGCATTTTCAATTATCACTTTACTGATTGACACCTTTGAAGATTTGTCAACATGTTCAGTTTATTTTTTTTTTCTGGATGACATAAGCACATTTTGAAGCAGTCAGGCAAGTCAATAAGGTGGACTGTTCAGAGACATCATTCTGGCAGCCAAGAATGAGACAAGCTGGCTAGAAAAGATAAAAAGCAATATGTTGAGATCTTATATTTAGCAATTGCATGTTAGAGTCAAACCGGTGAGAAATCCATAATAGTTTTAGCAAAGGAGTTGACAAATGAAAGGCAAATGATACCGCAGAATATATGACTGGCCATGTGTACAAATCAGATAAATATATAAATGATGTGCATGCTTAGATATGTACATATGGTGTGTTGTTTCTATGTGGGTGTATGTTCATATATTTTGTGTAGGTATATGTTTTGTATTGCTGTTTTGGGGTGCATGTGTGTAGAAGGGTCAAATTAAGACAGCTTTGGCATTGTGAGGCATTTGACCCATGACTTTGTTAATACTAAGTTCTGATAGACCTTTTAATAATGATTTGGTCACCTACTAATGTAGTTGAGGAAAAAACCAGAGCCATTCCTAGGACAATCTAGTGTTTTCTTGAATCTAGGTAGAACTAGTAATGGACAATTCACTCAGAGTCAATATGGTGGGGTCATCACAAAACTGAGCTGCTATAAAATAATAATGACTAATCTTCTGATAAGATTTATCATCTATTTACTATGTAATATGTGTGAACATGATAATTTTATGATAATCACACAAAATACAGAAATAAAATTTCATAAAATCTATAGAGTTAAATTCTTTACATATAAGTATAAAGACAGAGACAATTCTATCACTAACATCTACAAAACGCACCCATAAAACAAAACAAAAACACTTCCCCCCAAACATTAAATTTTAGATGAAAAACTCTGATAGATAGTGATATACGATTGAATAGTTTGAAAACAGAAATATAGACATAGAGAAATGTATCTACCACTCTAAGTACTAACTTTTATATAACAAAATAATTTTTAATTTATAGGTAATGTTGATACAAAGTTGATATGTCTGCATTTCTATTGCTAAGTAAAGTGTTAGATCTCTAGCTATAAGCTTTTGAGATATTTCCAAACCATAATTATTTTGCACCTTCTATAAGCTATTTTGAAACCAAGATATCATACTTTGTCACTGGAGAAAAAATGTATATTTTTCAGATATGAAGCTTACATGCATTTGAATACTAATTAATAAAAAGGTAGACATTTGGATAATGTGATAAACAAAAAAGAATCTTCCCATAGAGAAAGTTTTTGCTTAGATATATTAAGTGTTTGAGTAACTGAATTTGTGCTTTGTAGAAATTCAATATTAAAACCTATATGGCAGGAAAAATTAATTACCTTAGTACAATCACCAAAGGGGAATTCCTTTTGTTATGATAAGTTGCTTTTAGTTTGAATTAGTTTTGAATTCACCTAATTACACATCACCATTCGAGTGTGATATTAAATTGAGTAAGTTAAGTGGTGTGAAAATGCTTTTTATAAGAATAGTTTGATAACAATAAAATATGTAAAAATGTTAATTTTAGAAAATGTTAATTATATATTAAATTATTTATCATATATCGATCAAATCAATTTTAAAATAGATGTTTCTTAATCCATTATTAACAGAGTTTTTCAATAATTGAAAATATTATGACAGTAAACTAACTATAGTTCATTGTGAATTCCTGGGCAAAAAATTTATGTGATTTGAAAGATGTTTTCCAAGGACAGTAAGTGCTTTATAAATGTTAAATTTTGTAATCTAACCTAGAACAAAAGCTTCTAATATATTGCTAGTATATGTTTTCTTTTAAATGTTCTTGCATGTATAAACCAGTACTTCTGTTCTCTGTATGTTCATGGTGTGTGTTTGTGTGTGCAGGTGTATCTGTGCATACAAGTTTCAATTAACCTCAACCCTCAAGATCTCTCAAACACAGGACCACCAACCAGGCATTATACAGTGGCTGATATGAGGCCCACAATACATATACAGCAGAGGACTGCTGGGTCTGGGTTTAGTCAGAGATGATGCACCTAATCATCAAGAGACTGGAGGCCTAAGGGATGGGGTGGGAGTTAGGGGGTAGTGACATCTTTGTGGAGACAGGGGGGTAGGAAGGAGGTATGGGATGTGGAACAGTCAGAGAGTGGACCAGAAGGGAATAAAATCTGGAGTTTAAGATAAATAAATAAAAGATTAAAAATAAATACATAAATATTGCATATTCTATTTCAAAGGAAACTATTTGTGAAGTTAATATTTTTTAGCTATTTTGTTTATGTCATATGATATCTCCTTTCCCAGTTGTGTTGATGTGTTCTTGGATTAGGTTTGCAAGAATTTTATTGAGAATTTTTGCATCAGTATTCATAAGGGAAATTGTTCTGAAGTTTTCTTTCTTTGTTAGGTCTTTGTGTGGTTTAGGAATAAGAGTAATTGTGGCTTCATAGAATGAATTGGGTAGAGTACCTTCTGTTTCTATTTTGTGGAATAGTTTGAGGAGTAGTGGTATTAGATCTTCTTTGAAGGTTTGATAAAACCCTGCACTAAACCCATCTGGTCCTGGGCTTTTTTTTGGTTGGGAGACTATTAATGACTGTTTCTATTTCTTTAAAAAAAATTAACTTAGCAAATAGTCTCCTCTGAAATAGAATATGCAATATTTATACGTTTATTTTTAATCTTTTATTTATTTATCTTAAACTTCAGATTTTATTCCCCTCCTGTTTCACCCTCTGACTGTTCCATATCCCATACCTCCTTCCTACCCCTGTCTCCACGAAGATGTCACTACCCCTAACTCCCACCCCATCCCTTGGGACAGTTTAGATCATTTATCTGATCTTGATTTAACTTCAGTACCTGTTATCTGTCTAGAAAATTGTTTACCTCATCCAGGTTTTCCAGTTTTCTTGAGTATAGGCTTTTGTAGTAGGATCTCATGTTTTTTTGGATTTTCTCAGTATCTGTTGTTATGTCTCCCTTTTTATTTCTGATCTTGTTAATTAGAATACTGTCTCTGTGGCTTCTAGTTAGTCTGACAAAGGGTTATCTATTTTGTTGACTTTCTCAAAGAACCAGCTCCTGGTTTGGTTGGTTCTTTGTATAGTTATTTTTGTTTCTATTTGGTTGATTTCAGCCCTGAGTTTGATTATTTCCTGCCTTCGACTGCTCTTCGGTGTATTTGCTTCTTTTTGTTCTAGAGCTTTCAGATGTGCTGTCAAGTTGCTGGTGTATGCTTTCTCCAGGGAAACTTTTTTTTTTCCTCTATGGATAACAAATGCTATTAGATGTACTCTCTCATTATGTAGTCCTTAAAATATCAATAGGAAGATTGTAATTTTGTACTTTTGGGGTACAGAAGAATGGTATGATTTATTGATATGCTACTAAATATTTAATTATGTTAATTTCCTTATTATATTATATTCAGTCCTAATTATTTCTTTTTCCTGACCAGAAGCCTTTGGTTTGACATAACGTTATTTAATTAATTTTTGTGGCTTTTCTATGTGATCAGAAATAATAGCATTAAAAAAACAGACAAAAAGCTGATTGAGCACAACAAAGCGGTGTAAATTTTTCTCCTAATTTTTTTTTTTGCAATAGTCCTGTTTAGATTCTTCTCTGTTTCATCTAGACAACTTTTAAAGATATGTAGTGAATATGATTACATTTAAATAAATCCCTGTGCCAAGTGAAGACACAAGTTGGGAAACAGTCTTCTATCAGCTCAGGGTCCCAATGGATTGCACTCTGTCAGGAAAGCAGCTAGGGCTTTAGTATACTATCTCCATGACTTCTAGTAGAGGCAGCTCAGTCTGCAGCTGGAACTGTGAGCACTATCTCCATGACTTCCATGCCACATTACAAAGTATAGTGAGAAGTAAAACTTGAGATAGAATAGTACATGCAACTCAGCATTGTGAGATGTCATTTTTTCATGCAAATTTTCCTTTAAGTAACATGATAGGGGTTTGGTGCTTAAGTAAGACGAAGAAAAACTCATCATTTATAAACTATATATTTCATATTCATCAAAATTAATCTATTATAAGCAGATATAATGTATGATTATAGAAGTTAATATGTATGCACAACATTGTACAAGAAAATGCAAAAGCGCAATGATAAAAATTCTTACAAAAATGAGTATAAATGACTACCTGGATTTAATAAATAGCAGTGATAAAAATCAAATGACTTGTTTCTTAGTGGCAGAAGACTGAATGCCTTCCCCTGGAAACAAGAGTAAAATAAGAATGCCTACTTGAGGTATTTATGAAATGAAAGTTTAATTTTATTTAATGAAAGAAAGCTCATAAGAATGAATACTGTGCGATACAATAATGACTTGTCAGTCATGATACAGCCTTTGGTAAAACTGTGATGCAATTCAAAAAGGGAAATAAAAAAACATAACAAATTTCTGATAAGATTGAGGTCCACACAGGAATTCATGTGTGATTTTGAAAACTTTGTCCAAACCCAGTGGTTATGGAGGTGATGTACTTAGAGCAAAAATTCTAGTACTTTCCTGAATAATGAGATTGTTGTTGACTGACATCTCAATAGTCATACGTATCCCTATAGGTGTGAAGTGGACGGAGGCTTTATCAGAGATGCTTCATATTGAAATGAGCGGTAGTTGAATCACATGCTTCTAACTAGCCAAAGTTCTCAAAATAATGAATGATGAAGTGGTTTGTTCAAACTGGAAGAGCTATAGCACTCCCTCCAAGGCTCAGAAAATGGTAGAAGAGGGGCTGTAAAGGACATACGATCCAGAAAATGCTGAGCTGTGCAGCAAAAATGCACCTCTTCTGGTCATGACATAATTTTTACATTTATGAAATAATAGCACAAAATCCAACCTTTCAGAATTTCATTCTGACTAAGAGAGACCCATGAAGGCCTACACTTTGCTACAGATCTTTTTGCTAATGTTCCATAGGAGGATCAACAATATGAACTAACCAGTAACCTCAGAATTCCCAGATACTAAACCATCAACCAAAAAGTACACATGGTGGGACTCATGACTCCAGGTGGATATGTAGCAGAGGATGGATGACCTTGTCAGTCATCAATGGGAGGAGAAATCCTTGGTTCTGTGAAGGCTCTATGCCCCAGTGTAGGGTAATATCAGGACCAGGAAGCAGGAGCTGGTGGGTTGGTGAGCAGGGGAAGGGGGCTAGGGGCTAGGGTTTTTTTGGAAGAGAAATCAGGAAAAGGGATACCTTTTGAAATATAAATAAAGAAAATATCTAATAAAAAAGTTGCTAGGGAAAGGGCACCCTTTTCTTCTGTGTTGTACATACATATAACTTGCCATTACCTCATGAAATTATTTCCAATTCAAACAAGTTACTATAATTAGACTCTGTGGGATACATATAAATAAAAAGGATGAACTCAGTAAATTTGATGAGTTCCAGTGAGAAAAAGAGGATGGATTAGAGAAAGGCTGATTAATAAGGATTGAAAAAAACTAAAAATTATATAAAGAAATACATGAAACTGTCATAGTAAATTAGGTGTTAAAAAACATGAAATACAATATATGTTAAGGTAAATGAAAAATATATTGTTGCATTATATGTGATAAAACAGTATAACATACCAGGTTACTGTTGAAGAGTCCTACTGAAAACTGATGAGATATCAGTAGATGATTTTCATAGCAGAATGTAAAAAGAATGCAAATAGTGAGAACCACGCTTAATTCATAGCAAAAATTGTATGTGCAATAGTCTTTTTGCCTCTTAGAGTAACAGAAATTCAATAAGCTGAAATTACATGGTATTTTGAACATAGACTGTGGGATAATGCTTGTGTACACTCTCTATAGTCACAGAAAGGAACTGTTTCAGGAATGTAATTTGGGGAAACATAATATCCAAATGGTTCCATTAATTGAGAGACTAGTAAACCGTATTTCTAATGGTGGAGAGAAGGCACAACTTGTACTTGTAGTCATTTCCATTCTCAGTGAACAGTCCCTCGACTGTTTCCAGCCACTAGTGAGACATCATAGAATGACAGAGCTAGAAATGAATGTTGTCAAACTTAGTTTAATTGTCAACTAGATACAACCTAAAATCATCTGAGGGGAGAGCCACAGTGAGGGACTGGCTGAATCATGTTGATCTGTGGTAATATCTGTAAGAATTGTCTTGACTGTATTAATTTATCTGTGATACTCCATCTTTGAAATTGGTGGCCCAGTTTCCTGGATCTAAGCTCAAGCGCACAGTGTTTAAATGTCACTTTTATTTCCTAAGATGAAGGGACGAGATGAGAGCCTTACTCAAACTTTGTGACTACATAACTTGGGCTGAGCCCAGAGTATTTCCTTACTTCTTCCAATTATCCCTAGGTCTCAGCCCAGGAAGCTTCGAGCCTCCATACAATCTAATTTTTCAAGCTTTCTGATTAAATATAGCTTTACTTATCTTCTGACTGAGTTACTCTTCTTGGCCTCATATTAACTTTGGCAATATGCTGTAATCTTCTGTCTCCTTCTCATTCTCTGTCTTGTTCTGTCTTTACCTGTGTCTAACTTGTTCTCTGTAACCAGTTTCTGTAAAATTGTCCTGGTAAATTGCCATACACCCACCCACACACACACACACACACACACACACAGAGAGAGAGAGAGAGAGAGAGAGAGAGAGAGAGAGAGAGAGAGAGAGAGAGAAAGAGAGAGAGTCACACTCACCACATCATTACTTATTTCTCTCTATCACTGTTCTCAAGTAGCCTCTGTTCCTTCTGCTATTCTCCTGTGAGCTGGATGTAACCCACCTCTGACTCATTCTATCAAATCTTTCTCTGATTTGACTGCACTTCAATTAAACACCACTTTCAAACATGGCTGCTTCCTTCTCCAAACTTACCATACCTTACTTGTTAAGGATTAAAGGTGTGTATATCTATACTATATATTATATATATTATATAATATATATATAATAATATCTATAATATAATTATAATATATATATTATATATTGTATTATATTATATTATCTATTAAAGGGTATATCTATATTCCAGCCAGATCATACTATAATCCAGGGCATGTCTACATTATGGCTATGTCTTTGGATATAATCGCTTGTCAAAGCAGCTATGTTGCTGTAAAAAAAATTACAAAGTGCATAGAGTAAAGAAAAGCAGCTGAGAAACAGCATGGATTCCTTCATTTCTATCTTCTCTTGACTATAGTTGTGATGTGACTAATCATTTCAGAATAATACTGCTTAGACTTTCCCTCAGTAATAGACTATAATAAGGAATTTTGAACTCAAAACAGATCCTTCCTCCCTGTTTTGTTTTGTCAAGTTATTTATTTAATTGTAGAAACAGAAAAGCAACTAAGTCAGATTGCAGTTCTCTGTCTGGAAAACTAAAGGCTGAGTATAACATTCCATGTGTCGTGAATCCAAGCATCATGGAGTATAA
>JADRCD010188265.1:21714-48535 GCA_019843815.1 Montemys delectorum
AATCCAAGCATCATGGAGTATAACATTCCATGTGTCGTGAATCCAAGAATCATGGGACTCAAGACTTGAATAACTCCTTAAATACTGAGATTTCTTTTTACTAGATCAAAGGAAATTTCTGATGGGCTTTGCTTTATAAGGAACCACTTACTTACATTTTATTGTTAGACATGTTTTAAAAGAAGCCATGAAAGAATTAGTATAACTTTACTACTATCAAAAATCTTTTATTTTCTATTAACTATATTGTAAAAGCCTATTTAAATGCAAAGAACAGATGTGTCTCATTTATTATTGTTAGTCATTAAATGTAATTATTATATTCAATACCTAAGAATGACTTGAGGTGGCCGTCAAAGAAAAAAATACAATAAAATAAACATTTGAAAGTAAAAACCAGATCCAAAAGGAAATACAATAAAAAATAATATTAAATTTCAATTTCACATGGGTGATCAATGTAATAATATTTATAAGTTAACTGGAGGGGTTCTTGGGGAATATGGAGTGGCAGGTGGAAGACCAGTTATCCTTCATGCTAAGTACTGACTGGGAGAATGTATAATGAGGGTCCTGAGGCAAAATAAATAAAAAACCTGAAGTCAGCAGGGCTAGCTGTGATGTGGTGCTGCACATCTGTGGGCAATACCACAGTGGTACAATCTACAAATATTGGTGATTACTGGAGTCTGGACACCCAGGCTATGTGGAGGCCTGCTGCTAAGATATAAAAATCAAAACACATTTATTTTTGTACATATCTATAGAATTACAAACACATAGTTAACTTTCCCTATGGACTTTTCCTGAACATAATCCTCAATATAACTAAGCTCAAACTCACAGAATAAAAAGACAAGCAATTTTTTTTTTTACCAGTTTTCTAAAGTGAAAATAAGATTTCTTTAGAAGAGTCATATAGGATCCAGTCAAACCATATTCATACCCTTAAGGTGTTAAATATATTTTTAAAAAGGTAAATAAGAACACATTTCTTTTAAAAGTAGCAGGAATATAAGCAATGTTATGAGTTTGGACCTGGGCCAATAAAAGATCTTTATGAAAAGCTATGTAAATATCAAAGGACTGGTTAATAGTCATTATATAACTAAAGAGACCAAACATACTAACAGTGTACATGCTTATATGCAAAGTATTTATTACCTGAATTTATTACAATTGCTCCAACATTACATTCCCTCTCTCACACACACATTTTTCAAGAAACGAAGAGAACCATGAACCAAGAACTTTCTGAGACAGTATGAGCTTGTGAATGAGCACTAAGGATGCTATGGTGAAAGACATAAATGAAAACAATCATGTTTTGTATTCCCAAGGAAACTCTTTATTGCCTAAGTTCTGCTTAGCAACTTTAGAAGCATTAGACATTTCAGAAATGGGTGACTTTTGCAGACCATTTGAAGTCAATGGAGCAATTAGACATTAGACACAGGTTTTCATTTGGCATACATGAGTAATCACCTCATTTCCAAACTCTTTCTTGACACCTATAGCATCTCACATTCTGTTCCTGAGGAAAAGAAAAAATAATGATCTTAGTCCCACTGCAGCTATGTGGGGTTATGCTGATTCAGGGGTACATTTCATCAGTAAATACCTTCATTTCCTTAGCAAAAAGCAAAGTAAAAATAATGAGGTTTCTCTGAGTGGGTTTCTTTTTTTTCTGAAATTCTTTACTACATAGGTGGTTGGATTTTGCTTGCAATGTAAAGAACAGGTCTCTGTGTACTGTGAGGTTGTTCTAAATCTTTGCATGCTGGACAACTTAGGAGTTATTTCCAACCCCATTCTTCAAAACTAAGGAAGTTACTCAGTTACTATGCAAAATATTCTGTTGGTTTGCAGTGTCTTGTACGAAGGAATCCAGTTTCCAAATTCTCAGAACTTCTAAGTGTTCTTCATTGGCAACGTTAAACCTAAAATTTCCAGTCAACTTTAAAATGCACTTGCATCAGTGAATTAAAAGCAAAGTTATGAACATGGGCTTTTTTAGTAGATCTTCATTTTAAAATATATTACTGTATTGTGTTAATTTATCATTTACCTTAAAGTGTGTTTAGGTTAATTTAACAACTGACTAGTTTTCTAAAGTTTTAATTATGAGCATAGTACACATGTAAATATAATCCAGGACATTTGATTTATGTCTAGGATTTTATAGATCATATTATATTTTTAGAGTTATTATTGGATAGAACTCATAGCACTTGAATTTTTTATAGTGAAATTAGGGCACATTAAAATCCAGAGAACTTTAAACATCCTGAAACAAAAAAGTATATTGCATTTCAAATAAAGTTATTTTAAAATTAATCATTGTGATTTAATTTCCAGAAGTCTTTTTACTAGTTTATTACATGAATTAAATAAGGTTTACTCAGTGATATACATAAATACACAAATACAAAGTGTGTGATATGTTCACTGGGATATTTATGCACACTTGCATATGCATACGTGACAAAAAAACAGTAAAAGAGGAAGAATTTAAGAGCTTATTGAAGAGTTGAAGATGGAGATAGATGGGTAGAAATGATGTAATACAGCATTCTATATTCTAATATTCTCAAAACATTAAAAAATATGAAATTAAATGTTATAGATGTAATTAAAGTTTTATTTTATGATCTTTAGATAGAACACATGAAGGTGAGTACAACAGAAAGCTAATTGGTTGCAATATGACATCTACATAATGTTAATTTAAAAACATCAAAGGATATTTTTAATTTGCTATGTACAATTTATATATTCAATTTTTAAAGATTAATTTTCAATTGTCAGTAAAATTATAGTACTTCCCCCCCTCTTTTGTTGACAATATCATTTTCTATGAAATGAAGAGAGCTTCATGTTGTTTCTCAACTCTTTGAATGTTTTAGAGTATGTGATGACTGATCTTCATTGCTAATTGATATACCTCAGAAGTGGGAATCTTAATAAGTTGAAGAATTTCCTCCATAGATTGGCTTGGGGTATGGCTATGGAATATTTTCTTGATTGCTAAGTGATATAGGAAGGCATGATCCACTCCTAATTTTACTATCCCTTCTAGGTGAGTGGGCCTACACCATATAAAAGAGGAAGCTTTTCATTGTGTATGTGTGTCTATGTAAAGTATGTAAATGTAATTTGCTGATAAAAATCTGTAAAAATATATTTAAAAAAGAACTATCTAAAAGCCTGGGTGCAAGTCAATAAGCAGAATACCTCTGTTGTTTTCTGATTAAAGCCCCATTGACTTGAGTTCCTTCTTTGTTGGCCTCCCTTGATAATGGAGTGTAACCTGTAAGATGAAACAAACCCTTTCCTCTCCAAGTTATTTTTGTCAATATGCTATCACTACACACAGACACTCACATCTCTATTACTTTAGGGGAATCTAGTTTTGATGTTTTGCAAGTTGCAACTTTTGTGTAATTAATTTATTATTTCTGGAGTCATTTAGAAAAAAATGTATTTTTGAACCAGTTTTTATCTTTGTGACAGTATGAATGAATATGAATGACTTTTATTCACTAGAGGCACAGGACACCCTGTGATATTGTAGATTGAAAAATTTCTGCAATTCTAGGAGATATTTGGCTAATATTTTCAGATAATATTCTTTCTTTCAGCAATTTGTTCCTATACTTAAAGCTAATTTTAGTACATTAAGTGTTTGATGTCTTGCATTTATCCTCATTATTTTGTTCTCTCTGCAATTATTTGTGTTTTTCCTCTCCATGTTCTATACGGGAATTATCTTTCAAACTTTGTGCTCAATATGTTTTAAGAGGACTTTCTTGATTTCAGAAATTCTATTTTGGTAACTATATTGGCTGGTTTTATGTGTCAATTTGACACAGGCTGGAGTTATCACGGAGAAAGGAGCTTCAGTTGGGGAAGTGCCTCCATGAGATCCAGCTGTGGAGCATTTTCTCAATTAGTGATCAAGGGGGTAGGGTCCCTTGTGGGTGGTGCCATCCTTGAGCTGGAAGTCTTGGGTTCTATAAGAGAACAGGCTGAGCAAGCCAGAAGAAGCAAGCCAACAAGGAACATCTCTCCATGGCCTCTGCATCAGCTCCTGCTTCCTGACCTGCTTGCGTTCCAGTCCTGACTTCCTCTGGTGATCAACAGCCATGTGGAAGTAAGCTGAATAAACCCTTTCCTCCCCAACTTGCTTCTTGGTCATGATGTTTGTGCAGGAATAGAAACCCTGACTAAGACAGTAACACATGTCTCTTATCTGAGTCCCTTCCCTTAAAAGCTTTATTCTTTCTCTAGATCCTTCATTGGGGAGCCTGTACTCAGTCCAATGGATGGCTGTGAGTCTCTACTTCTGTATTACTAGTGTACTGTCAGAGCCTCTCAGGAGACAACTATCTCAGGCTCCTTTCATCCAGCACTTGTTGGCATCCACAATAGTGTCTAGATTTGATGATTGAATATGGGAAGGATTCCCAGGTGTAGCAGTCTCTGAATTGTCCTTCCTTTAGTCTCTGCTCCAAAGTAAGTCTCTACAACTCCTTCCATGGTATTTTGTTCCCCCTTTTAAGAAGGAATGAAGTATTTTGGGCGTCCTTCTTCTTGAGTTTCTTATGGTTTGTGGTTTGTACTTTGTGTATTCTGATCTTCTAGGATAATATCTACTTATCAGAGAATGCATACCATGTGTGTTCTTTTGTGACTGGGTTACCTTACCCAAGATGAACAACAATATGAACTAACTAGTACCCTCAGAGCTCCCAGGGACTAAACTCCAACCAAAAAGTACACTTGGGGGGACTCATGGCTCCAGCAGCATGAACATAGCAGAGGATGGCCAAGTCGGTCATCAATGGGAGGAGAGGACCTTAGCCCTGTGAAGGTTCTATGCCCCAGTGTAGGGGAATGCCAGGGCCAGTAAGCAGGAAGCGGTGGGATGGTGAGCCTGGGGAGGGGGGAGGGAACAGGGAATTGTTTTAGGTTTTGGGTTTTTTTATTTTTATTTTATTTTTCTTATTTTATTTTCTTTTTCTTTTTTTCTTTTGGAGTGGAACCTGGGAAAGGAGATATTGTAAATAAAGAAAACATCTAATAAAAAAAGAAAGCTTTATTCTTTCAAAAAAAGAATTACAGTTGTTTTCTTTTTTTTTTTTGTGAAGCTTTATCTATTTTCTTACTCAGATATTCTGAAATTCAGTTTTTCTACTTCTCTTTTTTTCAGTATTTATATTAAATTAATATTTAAGCACAAAAAACTTGGAAACATTAAAGCAAATTTCATGCGTATTTTTAACTGGAAACCAACATTTTTGTCATACTTCCTTTTTATTTTAGTAATTATGATGATGATGATAAACTTCACCTGATTATATTGCTAAGTTCCTAATTGATGATTATGGTAGTTTAAATGAGCATGTACCCTAGCAGCTCCACTTGCCATAGCTGCCTGCTTCCAGGCTTCAGTGGTTTTGTGATGGATTAATATACCTTTGGAAACCTGAATCCCAAACAACCCTTCCTTCTGTAAGTTCATGGTTCACGTCATTTTATCACAGCAGTAGAAAATTTAATACTCAAATTGTCTTCCTCAAGATATGACATTTTCCTTGAAAATCATGTTACAAGAAGATTGAAGAATAATTACATTATAAAATAATTTTGTTTCATAATATATTTGGGTTTTGAGAGAATATGTGAATCAAATTTTGCATATCCGAAACCTACCATTTCCTATCATTAACTAATTTCAATCTGTTAGCACATTTACTACAATTAGCTGACATTGACATTAGTGTGAAGGTAATTCATGTTTATTTCACCTTTACTTAGTTTTAACTGAAAGTTCCTTTTCTGTCTCTGATTGTAACTAGGATACTACATTAAATTCACTATGTTCATAATAATTTGATATTTTATTTAGGTACTTTCATGCCTTTGGCTTTGAAATCCCCATGTATGTCTTCTGGAATACTGCAAAAAGTAATTCATGTTTGTTCTGTGAAGAGAGAGATGTAGGTCATATTCATCTTTGTTCCCTGTTGTACATTTGACGTGAGAAATTTGGTCAAGAAGTAGCAGTGATTCTATATGAGAAAAGCCTACTGTCTACAATGCTTACATCAACACATACCTAATTAGCAGAAATGGAAATATCAAACCAGAACTGTAGTCAGGGTCTGAAGTGACCCAAGAGTATATCAGTTCCTCAGCCACCTCAATGAGCATGAGACCTTTAAATGTTAGAGGAAGGGCTATATCCCCTTTGTAAAAAAACAAACAAAAAAACAAAAAAACAAAAAACATCACCTTTGCTTTAATTTTATTCATAGTTACTTCTACCAAAATCTCTACAGAACAAGGCTTTGTCTTAGGGGTAGGGAGATGGCTCAGCATTTAAGACCATTGGCTGCCCTTTCATAAAGTCTAGGTTCAATTCCCAGCATCCACATGACAATTCCCAACTGTTTGTAGCTCCAGTTCTAGGGAATCTGACACCCTCATAGAAACACCTGGAGGCAAAACATCAATGTACATAAAAATTGTCATTTTGCTCAAGAATAAATAAGACATTTCAAGCATCTGATGTACTAAAATTAATTTCAGACAAAATGTTGAAGACAAAGATGTTATTATATAGAAGTATCTATTTTAATATGTACAAAATGGGCCAACACAGTAGTTTATTACTGTCAATCATTTTTGAGATGATTGTATGATCTATATTTTTACATGAGCTGTGTAGCTATATATCTATTTACAACACCACCAATTAAGTTCATTTATTAAAATTAAGGTTTTATTTTACAAATACATATAAACACAATACTTCTTATAGTAATGGAAACTATATATACTTTTTTTATTCTTTTGTTTGTTTGTTTTTTGTTTTTTCAAGACAGTGTTTCTCTGTGTAGCCCTGGATGTCCTGGAACTCACTCTGTAGACCAGGCTGGCCTCGAACTCAGAAATCTGCCTGCCTTTGCCCCCAAGTGCTGGAATTAAAGGTGTGCACCACCACTGCCTGGCACTTTTTTTATTCTTGTATACATGTTTGACTCTCATGTCAAATGAAATAGATTAAAGATTTCTTTATGTGGAGACTATTTGACAACTTTTTCCCTAGATTATTATCATTCAACTATATAAAGACAATGAGGAGTTTCTTTGTCCTATCTGATAATATCTTTGTACTTATTCACAAATCAGGCCCTAATGCTCCCTTCATGCCTCTACGCTTCCTAACCTTGACTTAGCATCATTATTTTCTCAACACTATGAGATCAACATCTTAGATTCTACGTATGTATGATCTCACATGTATCTGACACCAGGGCTTCTCTTTTTTTCATTTACATAGTAAACATCAATTCTATGTACTTTGTCACAAACTGTAGGTTTTTATGATTTTTATGCTTGAATGCTATGCAATTTTGTGTCTCTGTTGTATAGTATTTACCATTCATGATTCCACGGATATACACATATTTTCAATTTCTTTCTTCATGTGAACAGTGCAACACATTGACTTCATTTTCTTTGAATACATACACAATCATGGACTTGCTGGGACATAGAGTTGTGTTTTATTTGTTGAAGATCCCCTACTTGTTTTTCATATTGCTAATTTAAATGTCTACCTACAGTATGGAAGAGTTTCCTATTTTTCATATAGTGGCTATTCCTCTTTATTGATGGTATTTTTTAAAACCATCATTTTAATAGGAGTGAGATGAAATCACTGTAACTTGTCTTTCATTTTCATGTTTGATTTTTATATACATAAAGTTCTTTATCATGTACATGTCTAACAGTTCCAGTGTATTTGGTGGTCACACTGCTTGATATGTGACCATTGCGATGAAAACAAACAAACAAACAAACAAAAAACAAAACCCCTTGATAAGGCTGCCGCGCGCAACCTCGCCGATAAGGAGCATGCCGCACTCTGGATTCTTCTGACAGCAATTTATTGTTACAGCTCTTTTAGATGGCATGGAGTAGAAGGACTCCGAACGCTGAAACCCCGCAGCTTATATAGGTCTCTGGGAGACGTGCTGATCCCTCATTGGCTCTAGCCTCAGTGCCTAATTAGCATACTAAGTTTCGCGCCTTGCGCAGGCGCACATTCAAGCAGGGCTTCCGAGAAGATCCAGGAAACAGAGAGCCTGCGCCGAAGTAGAGAGCCTGCACCATCCTGTAATGGCGGGCGGCTCCCGACATAAGGCATTGATCAGGAGTTTATTTTCTTAGGAGTCACTTTCTAATGATACAATGTTCAGTTTTGTAAAATATTTAGTTACCATTACCTCAAACATAGTATGCTGAAGCATTTGTTATTAATAGATTTAGACATGTTACATAAGAACACTGATTATATTTATCATTGCATTGTTCTTAATTGTGAGATATAAAAATCAATGAAATTCCCAGGAGCTACATTTCATTATATTGTCCACAGAATGAAAGTGGAATGGGAGAATTGAGTGCACAGGGAGATTAAAGAAAACACAAAACTTTTTTAAAAATTAGTACAATTTTTTTATATATATATATACACATATTATATGTAATTGACACCTTTTACATATTTCAAATATTCCATTTTTTTTTAAAAATTAGCATTTGTTTTTGGCAGCAAATTAAATACAAAATTTAAATACTGTTACTATTTAGCAGACTAAATTCTATTTGTACATTTTCATTGTTTTACAAGCACTTTTGAATAATATTTCAATGATAAAAAGTATCATTTATTACAGAAAAGTATAAAGATTCAATGAAAAATAAAAATGATTTTATGTAACTAGCTGATATTATGAATAAAGAGAGTAATATAGCATTATTAAACAGCATCTTTGTCCTTTCTAAGAGACAACTCATTAATAGAAATTTTTGAGATATGACTAGTGAGAGAGCAGGTGTGGAGACATCTGCTATTCTGTACCTTAATTATATGTGTAATGTCACAGATATGACCAGGAAGATGGATGGAGAGGACAAAAGTAGAACATTCTTGAATAAAAATCAAGAAAGACAGTACAAAGAAGACAAGAAGAAAAGCTTGTAGTTAGGACCATGAAGCAATGAATCACAATTATAGTTATGGAAAAATCTTATAGTAGTATGACTCCTGAAGTTAGTATTGAGCTAAACAAAATTAAGCATTTCACATTGATCAAGAAACTCTACACATCATGATAACATTGTATACACTGATTCATGTAAAGAGAAACTCTGGTTTTTATCAGGACTATGTTTAAAGCTGTGACTCACAGACATGCACAGTCAGGCTGATGCAGAATTTTTGGAATCTTGGCAAAGTAATAAGTTGTGACCTGTTATTTGATGAACAACCAGGCTTAAGGTCAACTGTGCATTCTCCATTATAGCCATATAGTCACCCTCAGGCAGGATCATAATGACCTACTAATCTTTTTCTTCAGTTTCTCAATGCCTGGACATATGAGCTACACTAAATGATCTCAGTAGGTTGCATTTATAAAAACATATATATTTATGTATGTGTATAATAATAACAAATGATAATTCCACAAGTTTTAGGAATGAGTAAAACATGGGAGAAGTTAGAGAAAAGAAAGAAGACATTATATAAATGTTGTACTCGTATATAACATTTTTAAAAACAAAATTAAAAATAAAGTTGTGTAAGCATCAGCCAGCATGAAAGCCAGAAAGCAGATTTCTTCATGGTTTGTTTCAGGTTTTTGTTTGAGTTCCTGCCCTGACTTCTATCAATGATAGATTACATCTTGAAAGTGTAAACCAAATAAACTCTTCCAAAAAATGAGGATATGAATTGACTCTTCCAATAATTTGAAAGAGATAAAAACTGAAAAAAGATACCTGTATGAAGATATTTGTACTCATAAGCAATGTAAAATTCCATCATATTTTAATTTAACCTTAGTAAAACATGGACATTAATAAAAGATTAATTTTTTTCCTAAGAAAAGAAGAGCTGAATAGATGAAGTAAAATTATTATTTGAGAATAATTTATTTAAATAATTGTTCAAAGAATGATACCAATAGATAAGTTAAGGTGAACAGGTGAAATTATGTGAGGACTCCATCCTACACAAAGAATTATAGGCAGTGCTAAAATTATATAACTTTTACAGAAACTATATAATTTTTAGTTATAAAACTATAGCTAAGGAATGCTAAAGTAGGAAATTTTCCTTCCCTCCTGGAAACCCCTATCACATCCTCCCTCCCCTTGCTTCTATGAGGGTGCTCCTCCACCCACCTACCCACTCCCACCTCCTCGCCCTCGATTCCCCTACACTGGGGCATCTATCTATCCTCTTAGGACCAAGGACCTCTCCTTCCATTGGTGCATGACAAGGCCATCCTCTGATACATATGCAGCTGGAGCCATGTGTACTCATTTGTTGATGGCTGAGTCCCTGGGAGTTCTAGGGGCTCTGGTTGGTTGACATTATTGTTCTTCCCATGAGGTTGCAAACCCCCTCAATTCCTTTAGTCCCTTCTTTAAGTCCTTTGTTTAGGGATCTCATGCTCAGTCCATTGGTTGGCTGCTAACATCTGTCTTTGTAGTTGTTAGACTCTGGCATGGCCTCTTAGGAGATAGTCATATCAGGCTTCTTTCAGCATGTACTTCTTGGCATCCACAATAATGTATGGGTTTGGTAACTGTATGTGGGATGAATCCCCAGGTGAGACAGTCTCTGGACGGTTGCTCTACACTTTATCTCCACATTTGCTCCTGTAAGTATTTTGTTCTCCTTCTAAGAAGGACCGAAGTACCCACACTTTGGTCTTCCTTCTTATTGAGCTTCATGTGCTCTGTGAATTGCATCCTGGATATTTGGAGCTTTAGGTCTAATGTTCACTTATCAGTAAGTGAATACCATGTGTTTTCTTTTGCTATTGAGTTGCCTCATTGAGGATGATATTTTTAAGTTCTATCCATTTGTCTAAGAATTTTATTCTTCATTTTTAATAGCTGAGTAGTATTCCATTGTTTAAATGTACCACATTTTCTGTATCCATTCCTCTGCTGAAGGACATCTGGGTTCTTTCTAGCTCCTGGCTACTATAAATAAGGCTGCTAAGAACATAGTGGAGCATGCTTGCAGAGGGAAAAGCTCTACAATTGGAATTCAAATATCAAATGGATAACCTTGAAAACATACATATAAATAATATTATATAAGCTGAAATGGTTATATGTATGTCTATCCAAAATATATGTTGAATATGTAATATAAACTTACATTCAGAAATAAAATTTTAAATTTAATTGTTTTAGAGTCATTAATTTCTGATAGACTCTACATGTTTTATATAATATTAAAACATATAAGCTATTGATATTCCATAAAGTTACTTCTTGGCTGATTATCTGTATATAATATATAACTACCTCCTTTTCTTTACATTTTTTAGGGGAAAATATGGGCAAAAAAGAAACATTTACCCTGCTGATGCTGCAAAACCTATTTTCTGATACAAGGAAAACAGTTTTAAAAATATTCTAAAGAAGAGTTAGATAGGATGTTCTTAGAAATTGTTTATATATGTATATATATTATGTATATGTATGTGAATTATTGATATCTTACTGTGATTTAAAAAAGAATCTCCAGTAGCTGAGAAACACTTAAAGAAATGTTGAACATCCTTAGCCATGAAGGAAATACAAATCAAAACTACATGGAGATTTCATCTCACACTTGTCAGAATGTCTCTAAGATCAATAACACAAGAGACAGCACATGCTGGTAAGTATCTACAGGAAGAAAAAGACTATTCCATTGCTGGAGGGAATCTAATTTTTTTCATTAGTTAATTTATGTATTCACTTTACATCCAAATATCCACCTCCTCTCTTCCCTGTGCTCACTTCCACAATTTTTCTCCCCTATTCTACCCTCTCCTTTTGTGCTGAGATGGAAGAGGTCTCCATGCTTTTATTTTTCAAAACCTAGCTTTAATAAGTATACTTAAATGATTTAACCTCCCTTCTAGCCCACCATCCACCAAGGTAGTGTAAAGGAAAGATTAATAGGGCAAAGGAGGATGTGGACCTGTTTAGAAATAGTTCTTTGGGGAAAATCCAGTCTGAGTTGTTAGGATATCAGCAGTTCACACAATCAGCAGCAATAGCTTGATCCACTTGCAAACATCATTCAGGGGTTAGCAATGACAAATCAATCCTGAAGAAACTGAAAGGCTCAGCCAATACACCCACATCAGCAAAAGCAGCAGGAAGTTGCCTGAACACCACTTGAAGTTCTTTGGTGTGTTTCTCTATACAAAGTACTTAAGACAAGGAGAACCAATGTCACACAGCCTCATTCAGGCAACATCTGTTCTCTTAAGTGTCTATTCCACTAAAACATCACATGCTCTTTGTCTAGGCAGCTTCCAGAAAAGCACCACATGTCTGTTCTTAGCAAAACATCATCTCATAAGACAGTTTCTAGAAAAACATTGCATGACACAACTGAGCCTCCAAAGAAAAAAGAACTTTCCTCATCACACTCCTCCAGTTTATTACACCACCCTGCACATCAAGAGTCTGCAGGACTAGCCACATCTTCTCCAACTGAGGCCAGATAAGAGAGAACAGGATCCATAGACAGACAACAGATTGAAGGATAGCCACTACTCTAGGGGGACCTGCATGATGACTAAGCTGTACATCTACTACATATATGTGGGGTAAGAGATGAGGCACCTAGGTTGAGTCTGTGCTTACTTTTTGGTTGGTGGTTTAGTCTCAGGGAGCCTCTAAGGGTTCAGGTTAGTTGACTCTATTGATCTTTCTGTGGAATCCATATCCTTTTTGGGTATTTAAGTCCTTTTTTTCTTTTTTCTTTTTTATTAGATGTTTTCTTATTTACAATATCTCCTTTCCCAGGTTCACCTCCCCCCAAAAAATAAACATAAATATAAAAAAAAATAAAATAAAAAAACAAAAACAAAAACAATCCCCTGTTCCCTCCTCCCACCCCCTGCTCACCATCCCATCATCTCCTGCTTACTGGCCCTGGAATTCCCCTACACTGGGGCATAGAACCTTCACCAGGCCAAGGTCCTCAACTCCCATCGATGACTGGCTTGGCCATCTTCTGCTATACTCATGCTGCTGGAGCCATGAGTTCCCCCATGTGTATTCTTTGGATAGAGTTTTAGTCCCTGGGAGCTCTGAGGGTACTAGTTAGTTCATATTCTTGTTCCTCCTAAGGAGGCCCTTTCTCTAGCTCTTTGGGTCCTTTATCTAGCTCCTTCATTAGGGAGCCCATACTCAGTACAACGGATGGCTGTGAAACTCTACTTCTATATTACTTGGGTACTATCAGAGCCTCTCAGGAGACAACTATCTCAGGCTCCTGTAATCCAGTACTTGTTGGCATCCACAACAGTGTTTAGGTTTGATGATTGAATATGGGAAGGATTCCCAGGTGGAGCAGTCTCTGAATTGTCCTTCCTTTAGTCTCTGCTCCATAGTTAGCCTCTACAACTCCTTCCATGGGTAGTTTGTTTCCCCTTTTAAGAAGCAACTAAGGATCCTCACCTTGGCCTTCCTTCTTCTTGAGTTTCTTGTGGTTTGTGGATTATACTTTGTGAATTCCAATCTTCTAGGCTAATATCCACTTAACAGAGAATGCATAACATGTATGTTCTTTTGTGATTAGGTTACCTCACTCAGGATGATATTCTCTAGGTCCATCCATTTCCCCAAGAATTTCATAACTTCATTGTTTTTAATAGCCAAGTAGTACTCCATTGTGTAGATGTACCATATTTTCTGTATCCATTCCTCCCTTGAGGGACATTTGGGTTGTTTAAGTTTCTGGCTATTATAAATAAAGCTGCTATGAACATAGTGGAGCATGTGTCCAAATTACATGTTGGAACAACTTCTGGGTATATGCCTAGGAGTGGTATAGCTGGGTCCTCTGGTAGTACTATGTTCAATTTCTGGAGGAACCACCAAACTGATTTCCAGAGTAGTTGTACTAGCTTGCAATTCCACCAGCAATGAAGGAGTGTTCCTCTTTCTCCACAACCTCACCAGCATCTACAGTCAACTGAGGTTTTATCCTAGCCATTCTGACTGGTGTGAGGTGGAATCTCAGGGTTGTTTTTATTTTCATTTCCCTGATGACTAAGGATGTTGAACATTTCTTTAGGTGCTTCTCAGCCATCCAGTAATTGTCAGTTGAGAATTCTTTGTTTAGCTCTGTACCCCATTTTTTAATCAGGTTATTTATTTCTCTGGAGTCTAACATCTTGACTTCTTTGTATATATTGGGTATTAGTCCTTTATCAGATATAGGATTGGTAAAGGTCTTTTCCCAATTTGTTAGTTGCTGTTTTGTCCTATTGACAGTGTCTTTTGCCTTACAGAAGGTTTGCAATTTTAAGAGGTCCCATTTGTCATTTGTGATCTTAGAGCATAAGCTATTTGGTTTTCTGTTTAGAAAATTTTCCCCTGTGCCTATGTGCTCGAGGCTCTTGCCCATTTTCTTTTCTATTATTTTGAGTGTGTCTGGTTTTATGTTGAGGTCCTTGATCTACTGGGAGTTGAGCTTTGTACAAGGAGATAAGAATGGATTGATTTGCATTCTTCTACAAGCTAACTGCCACTTGAGCCAGCACCATTTGTTGAAAATGCTGTCTTTTTTCCACTGGATTGTTTTAGCTCCTTTGTCAAAGATCAAAGGCCATAGATTTGTGGCTTCATTTCTGGATCTTCAATTCTATTCTATTGATCTACCTGTCTGTTACTGTACCAATACCATGAATTTTTTATCAAAATTGCTCTGTAGTACAGCTTAAGGTCTGAGAAGGAACCAAAGGTTCCTTTATTGTTGAAAATAGTTTTGGCTATCCTGGTTTTTTTGTTATTCCAGATGAATTTGAAAATTGCTCTTTCCAAGGCTATAAAGAATTGAGTTGGAATTTTGATGGGGATTGCATTGAATCTGTAGATTGCTTTTGTCAAGATGGCCATTTTTACTATATTAATTCTTCTAATCCATTAGCACGGATCTTTCCATCTTCTGAGATCTTCTTCAATTTCTTTCTTCAGAGACTTGAAGTTGTCAAAGAGATCTTTTACTTGTTTAGTTAGAGTCACACCAAGGTATTTCATATTATTTGTAACTATTGTGAACAGTGTTGTTGCCCTAATTTCTTTCTCAGCCTGTTTATCCTTTGTGTAGAGGAAGGCCTCTGATTTGCTTGAGATAATTTTATATCCAGCTACTTTGCTAAAGTTGTTTATCAGGTTTAGGAGCTCTCTGGTGGAATTTTTGGGGCCACTTAAGTATACTATCGTATCATCAGCAAATAGTGATAATTTGTCTTCTTCCTTTCCAATTTGTATCCATTTGATCTCCTTTTGTTGTCTAATTGCTCTGGCTAGGACTTCAAGTACAATATTGAATTGGTAGGGAGAGAGTGGGGCAGGTTTGTCTAGTCCCTGATTTTAGTGGGATTGTTTCAAGTTTGTCTCCATTTAGTTTGATGTTGGCTACTGGTTTGCAGTATGTCACAGGCAGGCCGATCTGGGCCTCCCTCAACCAGCTGGAAAAATGGAGTCCTAGTCAAGTCGACGAGGCATGGGCGAAGATATGATGGCAGAGACAACATATGAAAGTACAGGATCTGAATGTATTTCTTCCAGTGTAGGGGAATGCTAGGGCCAGGAAGCGGGAGAGGGTGGCTTGGTGAGCAGGGGGAAGAGTGAGGAACAGGAGTTTTTTTGTTGTTTTTGTTTTTGTCTTTGTTTTTTATTTATATTTTATTTTATTTTATTCCATTTTTTCGGAGGGGAAACTGGGAAAGGAGATGTCATATGACATGCAAATAAATAAAATATCTAATAAAAATAAATAAATAACACAATCAAAAAAATGGCATCAGACTTTTATAGTCATTGCAAAAGTGAAATGATAAATCTGGCAGCTCAACAGTTGAGGTACATCTGAGGCTACCTGAAACACACTGGGTCTAAAGCAGCCACCTCTTCTGGATAGGTACTGTATCCCCCGGCCCGAAGCGCTCTGGACCCAGGAGACTGCGGACTGCATGAATCTATGTGGTAGTTCATCTAAGTTCCAGTTCTAGTTAGTTTGGGTATGTTGTAGCTTCATTTTCATTAAACTCTGGAAAGTTTTTAATTTCTTTCTTTACTTCTTCCTTGAACAGGTTGTCATTGAGTAGAGTATTGTTGAGCTTCCACGTGTATATGGGCATTCTATTGCTTATATTATTATTGAGGAGGAGCTTTAGTCCATGCTGATCTGATAGGATGCAAGGAATTATTTCAATCTTCTTGTACCTTTTGAGGCCTGATCTATGACCAAATATATGGTCATTTTGGAGAAGGTACCATGAGGTGTTCAGAAGAAGGTATATCCTTTTGTTTTAGAATAAAAAGTTCTACAGATATCTGTTAAATTCATCTGTTTCATAACTTCTGTTAGTCTCACCTTATCTCTGTTTAGTTTCTGTTTCCATGATCTGTCCATTGCATAGAGTGGGGTGTTGAAATCTCCCACTATTATTGTGTGTGGTGCAATGTGTGATTTCAGCTTTAGTAAAGTTTCTTGTACGAATGTAGATGCCCTTGCATTTGGAGCATAGAGGTTCAGAATTGAGAGTTCATCTTGGTAGATCATACCTTTGATGAATATGAAGTGTCCCTCCTTATCTTTTATGATCACTTTAGGATGAAAGTCGATTTCATTCAATATTAGAATGGCTACTCCAGCTTTTGTCTTGGGACCATTGGCTTGGAGAATTGTTTTTCACCCTTTTATTCTGAGGTAATGTCTGTCTTTGTCACTCAGATGGGTTTCCTGTATGCAGCAAAATGTTGAGTCCTGTTTACATACTCAGCCTGATAGTCTATGTCTTTTTATTGGGGAATTGAGTCCATTGATATTAGTAGATATTAAAGAAAGGCAATTGTTGCTTCCTGTTATTTTTGGTGTTAGAGTTGGAATCTGTTCATGTGACTGTCTTCTTTTAATTTTGTTGGAAGATTACTTTTTTGCTTTTTCTAGGATGTAGTTTCCCTCCTTGTGTTGAAGTTTTTCATTTATTACCCTTTGAAGGGCTGGATTTGTGAAAATATATTGTGTGAATTTGGTTTTGTCATAGAATACTTTGGTCTGTCCATCTATAGTAATTGAGAGTTTTGCTGGGCATAGTAACCTCGGCTGGCATTTGTATTTTCTTAAGGTCTGTATGACATCAACCCATGATCTTCTGGCTTTCATAGACTCTGGTGAGAAGTCTGGTGTAATTCTGATACTTATGCCTTTATATGTTACTTGACCTTTCCCCCTACTGCTTCTAATATTCTTTCTTTATTTAGTGCATTTGGTGTTTTGACTACTATATGATGGGAAGAATTTATTTTCTGGTCCAGTCTATTCGAAGTTCTATAGGCTTCTTGTATGTTCATGGGCATCTCCTTCTTTAGGTTAGGGAAGTTCTCTTCATTAATTTTGTTGAAGATATTTAATGGCCCTTTAAGTTGGAGGTCTTCACTTTCTTCTATACCTATTATCTTTGTGTTTGGTCTTCTCATTGTGTCCTGGATTTCCTGGATGTTTTGGGTTAGGAGCTTTGTGCATTTTGTGCTTTCTTTGACTGTTATGTCAATGTTTTCCATAGTATCTTCTGCACCTGAGATTCTCTCTTCTATCTTTTGTATTCTGTTGGTGATGCTTGCATCTATGCTTCCTGACTTCTTTCCTAGGGTTTCTATCTACATAGTTGTCTCTCTTTGTGATTTCTTAACTGTTTCTACTTCCATTTTTAGGTTCTGGATGGTTTTGTTCAATTCCTTCACCTATTTGGTTGTGCTTTCCTGTAATTCTTTAAGGGATTTTTGTTTTTCCTCTTTAAGGGCTTGAACCTGATTACCTGTGTTCTCCTGTATTTCTTTAAGGGAGTTATTCATGCTCTTCTTAAATTCCTCTATCACCATCATGAGATATGATTTTAGATCCAAATCTTGCTTTTCTGGTGTTTTGAGATATCCAGGACTTGCTGTTGTGGGAGTACTAGGTTCTGATGAAGCCATGTAGTCTTGGTTTCTGTTGGTAAGCTTCTTGCATTTGCCTTTCACCATCTGTTGATCTTTGGTGTTAGATGTTCTTGCTTTTTATGGCTGGAGCTTGTTCCTCCTTTGTGTCTGTAAGCCTATGTCAGCACTTCTGGGACATCAGCTCCCTCAGGTAAGACCTGAGTCTCTGGGTTGGAGCACTTCCTGAAGGCAAGCTCTCCACTTGCTGGAAAGGGGCAGAGAGGGCTGTGGACTTGCAGAACCTCCTCCTAGGTGAAGAAGGAGGTAGAAAATATCCTTAGCTGGCTGCCCTGCTGCTTCTGAGGCCTGTTCTTCCTGGCTGGTCCAGCCTCCTCCTAGGTGTAGAAGGAAGTAGAAAGGTATTTCAAACCTTAATGCAACTCTTCCACAAGAATCCCCTTGCTCCATAGCATGGTTTGATTGGGACTCTGTATCTGTTTACATGGGCTGCTGAATATAACCTCTAAGAGGATAGTTGTGCTTAGCTCATGTCTGCAAGCATAACAGAGTATCATTAATAAATTCAAGAATTGGTTTTGCCTGTGGGATGAGACTCAGTTTGAGACAGACATTGGTTGGTCATTCCCTTTATCTCTGTTTCATCTTTACCCCTTCACATCTTGTAGACAAGACATATTTTGGATCAAGATTTTTGTGGGTGGATTGGTGCCCTATCCCTCAATTGGCAGTCCTATCTGGCTACAGAAGGTGGTCACTTTAGGCACCATATTCCCCACTGCTAAGAGTCTCAGGTAAAGTTGCCCCCATAGACTTCCTAGGACTTCACCCTATCCTAGGTCTCTGTTGTGTCCTAGATATGACCTATCTGCCCACTGTCAATTGTCATAGTCTCTTCCCTGTTCTTTAAGCATCACCTTATCCTGCCTCCTATCCTATTAGATTCTCCATTTCTTTTCCCACCCATTTTCCTCCTGCAAAATACATCAAATGTCTTTTTTATTACCCCTTCTGATAAAGGTTCAAGCATCCTCCCTTGGACCCTCTTGTTATTTGGTCTGTTTAAGTCTGTGGATTGTAACGTGTGTTTTACTTTATGGGTATGAGTAATACTCACTTAAAGTATTACCCATACTTATAAGTCCTTTTGAGTCTGGCTTACCTCACTCAGGATGATATTTTCTAGTTTTGTCCATTTCCCTGGAAAATTCATGATGTTCTTGTTTTTAATGCCTGAGTAGTATTCCATTGTATAAATGGACACATTTTCTTTCTCTATTCTTCAGTTCAGAAGCATCTGGGTTGTTTCCAGTTTCTGGCTATTACAAATAAAGCTGCTATGAACATAGTTGAGCAAGTGTCCAGTGGTATAGAGGAACATCTTTTGGGATTATGCCTAGGAGTTAGTGGATTCACTATGTTCTCGAATGAAAGACACACACACACACACACACACACACACACACACACACACAGTCTTTATAGTTTAATATGCCTTAAACAACACAATAGCTGGAATATTGCCTAACCTCCACTGCTGCTCCCATCCATAATTTTGAGTTACCACCTACTAAATTCTGTGTTCTATCTTGGTTGATCTAGACCCAGTTGGGCAGCCCTCTCGGCCATGCACTCCCAGCTTCTTCACATAGCCACTTTGTCTTTCTGTGCTTTACTCTTCTCAGGCATAATGGATTTCTTTTTTCTTCCTCCTGGTCCCAAGTCTAGAAAAATCCTAAAATCCTGTCTCTGTCTGTCATCCCCAGCTATTGGCTGTTGACATCTTTCTTTACCAATCAAAACCAATTTGGGATAGGTTCCCAGAAGCCACACAGAGACACTCTCCTGAAAGCATTTTTGGGGGGAACATAATTAACATATGTAATAAAAAACAGCTACAAAAACTATTCCCAACTTTCTTAGAAAGTGCCAAGACTATTTACAAAGTGGTTGTACAAATTTGCACTCCAAACAATAATAAAGGAGTGTTGTCATTGCTTCACATCCTCAGCATATTATGCTATCTCTTGAGTTTTGATCTTAGCTATTCTTTTGGGTGTAAGGTGGAATCACAGAATCATTTTGATTCTCTGATGACTAATGGTGTCCAATACTTCTTTAGGTGTTTCTTGATCATTAGAGACTCCACTGTTTAACTCTGTTCCTCATTTTGCTTGGGTTATTTGTGTTGTTGGTGTCAAACTTCTTGTAAGTTCTTTATATATGTGGGTTATTATCCCTTTGTCTAATGTATGGATTTGTGAAGATCTTTCTGATACATGTAGGCTGCTGTTTGTCATATTGACAGTGTTCATTCACTTATGAAAGCTTTTCAGGTTCATGAGGTCCCATTTATTAATTATTGATCTTAAAGCCTGAACCATCAGCATTCTGTTCAGAAAGTTATCTGCTGTACCAACAAGTTCAAGGCTTTTCCAATTTTTTGGCTCCATTTGATTTAGTGTATATGGTTTTACCTTGTGGTCTTTGATCCATTTGGAATTGAATCTTGTGGAGGGTGATGAATGTGGATACATTTGTATTCTTCTACATTCAGACATTCAGTTAGAACAGCACCATTTTTTGAAAATGTTTTCCCTTTTCCACTGTATGGTTTTGGTTTCTTTGTCAAAAAATCGTGTGATCATAGGTATGTGGGTTTATTTCTGGGTCCTCAAATTGATTTCATTAATCACCAGATGGTATCTATACCAATACCATGTAGTTTTTATTACTATTGCTCTGTAGTACAGATTGAAGTCAAGAGTAATTGTATCTCTAAAAGTTCCTTTATTGTACAGAATTGTTTTAGCTATCTTAGGCTTTTTGTTTTTTCATATGAAGTTAAGAATTGTTCTCTCAAGGTCTGCTTAGAATTGTATTGGAATTTTGATGGTAATTTAATTAAATAAACAGATTGCTTTTGGTAAGATGGCCATTTTTGCTATGCTAATCCTCCTGATCTATAAGCATTGGAGAACTTTATATTTTCTAAAGTCTTCTTCAATTTCTTTCTTCAAAGAATTGAAGTTCTGGTCATATAGATCTTTCCCTTACTTGGTTATAGTTACACCAAAGTATCTGATATTACTTGTGGTTTGATTGGTTGGTTTATTTGGTTGATTTCAGACCTGAGTTTGATTATTTCCTGCCTTCGAATCTTATTGGGTGTATTTGCTTCTTTTTGTTGTAGAGTTTTCAGATGTGCTATCAAATTACTGGTATATGCTCTCTCCAGTTTCTTTTTGGAGGCACTAAAGCTATTAGTTTTCCTCTTAAGACTGCTTTCATTGCATCCCATAAGTTTGGGTATGTTGTTGCTTCATTTTCATTAAACTCTAGAAAGTCTTTAATTTCTTTATTTCTTCCTTGACCAAGTTATCATTGAATAGAGTGTTGTTACGCTTCTACGTGTATGTGGGAATTCTATTATTTATGCTGTTATTGAGCAGCGGCCTTAGCCCACAGTGATCTGATAGGATACAAGGAATTATTTCAATTTTCTTGTATCTGTTGACACCTGATTTGTGACCAATTATATGGTCAGTTTTGGAGAAGGTACCATGAGGTGCTGAGAAGAAGGTATATCCTTTTGTTTTAGGATAAAAATTTCTATAGGTATCTGTTCAATCCATGTGTTTCATAACTTCAGTTAGTCTCACTGTGGCTTTGTTTAGTTTCCATTTCCATGATGTGTCCATTGCATAGAATAGGGTGTTGAAATCTCCCACTATTATTGTGTTCAGTGCAATGTGTGATTTCAGCTTTAGTAAAGTTTCTTTTATGAATGTAGATGCCCTTGCATTTGGAGCATAGAGGTTCAGAATTGAGAATTCATCTTGGAAGATTATATCTTTGATGAGTATGAAGTGTCCCTCATCTTTTTTGATCTCTTTAGAGTGAAAGTCAATTTTATTCAATATTAGAATGGTTACTCCAGATTTTTTCTTGAGACCATTGGCTTGGAAAATTGTTTTCCATCCTTTATTCTGAGGTAGTGTCTCTCTGTCATTGTCACTGAGGTGGGTTTCCTGTATGCAATAAAATGTTGAGTCCTGTTTACGTACCCAATCTGATAGTCTATGTCTTTTTATTGGGAAGTTGAGTCCATTGATATTAATAGATATTAAGGAAAATTAATTGTTGATTCCTGTTATTTTTGTTCTTAGAGTTGGAAATCTGTTCATGTGAATGTCTTCTTTTAGTTTTGTTGGAAGATTATTTTTTACTTTTTCAGAGATTTGGCTACCCTCCTTGTGCTGGAGCTTTCCATTTATTACCTTTGAAGGGCTCGATTGGTGGAAATATATTGTGTTAATTTGGTTTTGTCATGGAATACTTTGGTTTTTCCATCTATGGTAATTGAGAGTTTTGCTGGGTATAGAAGTCTGGGCTGGTATTTATGTTCTCTTAGGGTCTGTATGACATCAAATCAGGATCTTCTGCCTTTCATAGTGTCTGGTGAGAAGTCTGGTATAATTCTGATACTTACGTCTTTATATGTTACTTGACCTTTTTCCCTCACTGCTTCTAATATTCTTTCTTTGTTTTATGCATTTGGTGTTTTGACTTTTATGTGGGGGAAGGAATTTCTTTTTTGGTCCAGTCTATTGGGAGTTCTATAGGCTTCTTGTATTTTCATGGGCATCTCTTTCCTTAGGTTAGGGAGTTTTCTTCTATAATTTTGTTGAAGATATTTACTGGCCCTTTAAGTTGGAAGTCTTCACTCTCTTCTATACCTATTATCCTTATGTTTGGTCTTCTCGTTGTGTCCTGGATTTCCTGGATATTTTGGGTTAGGAGCTTTTTGCATTTTGAATTTTCTTTGACTGTTGTGTCAATGTTTTCCATGGTATCTTCTGCACCTGAGATTCTCTCTTCTATCTCTTGTATTCTGTTGGTGATGCTTGCATCTGTGGTTCCTGACTTCTTTCCTTAGATTTCTATCTCCAGAGTTGTCTCTCTTTGTGATTTCTCAACTGTTTCTACTTCCATTTTTAGGTACTGAATGGCTTTGTTCAATTCCTTCATCTGTTTGTTTGTGCTTTCCTGTAATTCTTTAAGTGATTTTTGTGTTTCCTCTTTAAGGGCTTCTACTTGTTTACTCCTGATATCCTGTAATTCTTTTAGGGATTTTTGTGTTTCCTCTTTAAGGGCTTGTACCTCTTTACCTGTGTTATCCTGTATTTCTTTAAGGGAGTTTTACATGTCCTTAAATTCCTCTATCACCATCGTGAGATACGATTTTAGATCCAAATCTTGCTTTCCAGTGTTTTTGGATATCCAGGACTTGCTGTGGTGGGAGTACTAGGTTCTGATGAAGCCAAGTAGTCTTGGTTTCTGTTGGTAAGATTCTTGCTTTTCCTTTTGCCAACTGTTGATCTTTTTTGGTAGACGTTCTTGCTGTCTCTGGCTGGAGCTTGTTCCTCCTGTGTATCCTGTGTAAGCCTGTGTTAGCACTCCTGAGAGATCAGCACTTCTCTGGTAAAATCTGGGCACATATGGCTGTGGATCAGTCATCCCTCTTGAGTCCTGGGGTCAGAGCACACCCCAGAGAGAGGCTCTCCACTTGCAGGAAAGGTGTAAAGAGGGCTGTGGATCTGTTGTCCCTCCTATGAGTAGTCTGAGGATCCTGTCCTGGCTGTCCTGCCACTTGTGAGGCCTGTGCTTTCAGGCTGGTTCTACCTTAGAAAGTCACTGGAGAGAAAATTGTGGATCTCACTGGAGTCCCTAGGTTAGAGCCCTACCTGGAGGAAAGCTCTCTGCTTACAGAGAGAACTGTTGGTCTGCTGCTGTCACTTCTAGGTATAGACAGATATAGAGAGGATTTTCTCCCGGCTGACCTGCAGCTTGTGGGACACTTTTTATTTTTCTTTTTATTTGTTATCTAGTTGTTCTAGCTAGAACTTCAAGAACTATATTGAAGAGATAGGAAGAAAGTGGGCAGCTTTGTCTTGCCCTTGATTTTACTGGAATTGTTTTAAGTTTCTCTCTATTTAATTTGATGTTGGCTTCTGGATTGCTGTATATTGCTTTTATTGTTTTAAGGCATGGACCTTGTATTCCTGATTTCCCCATGGCTATTTACATGAAGGGGTGTTGGATTTTGTCAGCATATATTGTAATGATTGTGCGTGTGTTTTTGTGTGTATGTGTGTTCAATTTGTCTATATGGTAGTTTATGTTGATGAATATTCATATAATTAACCACCCATGCATTCCAAGGATGAAGCCTACTTGGCCATGGTGGATCATGTCTTTCTTGTGCTTTGGATTCAGTTTAGGAATATTTTATTAAGTATTTTTGCATCAAGGTTCAGAAGGGAAATCAACCTGAAATTCTTTTTGCTAAATCTTTATGTGGTATCAGGGTGACTGTATCGTTATAGAATAAGGTTGTCAATGTTCCTTCCGTTTCTATTTTGTGAAATTAGTTCTTTGAAAGTCTGGTAAGATTCTTCATCAAAACCATTTGGTTCAGAGGTTTTTTTTTTTCATTTTTTGGAGTGGGGAAGAGACTTTTAATGATTTCTCCTATTTCCTTTGGGTGTATAGGACTATTTACATAGTTTACCTGATCTTGATTTAAATTTGGTAATTGATATCTTCTAGAAAATCATCAATTTCATATAGATTTTCCAGTTTTGTGATGTACAGGCTTCTGCAGCAAGACCTTACATTTCTTTAAATTTCTTCAGTGTCTGTTTTTATATCTGCATTTTCTTTTGTGTGTGTGTGTGTGTGTGTGTGTGTGTGCACATGCTAAGATCACAAATCAACTGTTCTACTAAAAAAGTTATAGATTTCAGAACAATAACAAAAATAGCCCACCAGTTTTGACTCTTAAAAGATTTATAATTATTTAATAATTACAAACTATTCATCCTTTATAACTCAGCACTGATTAAACTACAGGCAACTGAACTTAAGGCCTTACATTTGGTTATTTGGTTTAGTTTTTTTTTTTATTAAATAGTTTATATTTCTAATTTGTGATTTCAATGAATTTTCTTTTTCTTTTTTTTTTTAGATATTTTCTTTATTTACATGTAAATTTATCCTTTCCCAGGTTCCCCTCCGAAAAACAAACAAACAAACAAACAAAAACAACAAGAAAAAACCACTTTTGCCTCCCCCCTCCCCATGCCTGCCACCCCACCCTCTCCCACTTATTGGCCCTGGCATTCCCCTACAGTGTGGCACAAAACCTTCACAAGGCCAAGCTCTTTACTCCTATAGATGATCGAATTTGCGATCCTCTACTATACACATGCTGCCAGAACATTGAGTCCCACCATGTATAGTCCTTGATTGGTGGTTGGGATCCTGGGAGCTCTGAGGGTACTAGTTGGTGATTGTTGTTCATCCTAAGGGGGTGCAAACCCTTCACCTTCATAGAACCTTTCTCTAACTCCTTCATTGGGGACCATGTACTCAGTTCAATGAATGGTTGTGAGCCTCTACATCTGTATTGGTCAGGTATTGTCAGAGCCTCTTAGGAGATAGCTATCTGCTTGTCCTTCCTTCAGTCACTGCTCCATAGTTAATCTCTGCCACTCCTTCTGTGGGTATTTGGTTCCCCTTTTTAGAAAAGAATGAAATGTCCACCTTTTGGTCTTCCTTCTTCTTAAGTTTCTTGTGGTTTGTGGGTTGTTCTTCCTGTATTCCAAACTTCTGGGCTAATAAACACTTATCAGAGAAAGCATATCATGTGTGTTCTTTTGTGATTGGGTTACCTCACTCAGGATGATACTCTCCAGATCCATCCATTTCCCTAAGAATTTCATAAATTCATTGTTTTTAATAGCTGAGTAGTACTCCATTGTGTAGATGTACCACAGTTTCTGCATCCATTCCACTGTTGAGGGACATCTGGGTTGTTTCCAGTTTCTGGCTATTATAAATAAGGCTGCTATGAAAATGGTGGAGCATGTGTCCTTATTACATGTTGGAGCATCTTTTGGGTATATGCCCAGGATTGGTAAGCTGGGTCCTCTGGTAGAACTATGTCCAATTTCCAGAGGAACTGCCACACTGATTTCCAGAGTGGTTGTCCAGTTTGCAATCCCACCAGCAGTGAAGTAGTGTTCCTCTTTCTCCACAACCTCTCGAGCATCTGCTGTCACCTGAGTCTTTTATCCTAGCCAATCTGACTGGTGTGAGGTGGAATCTCAGAGTTGTTTTGATTTGCATTTCCCTGATGACTAAGGATGTTGAACTATTCGTTAGGTGCTTCTCAGCCATTTCATGTTCATCAGTAGAGAATTCTTTGTTTAGCTCTATATCCCATTTTTTAATAGGGTTATTTGGTTCTCTGGAGACTAACTTTTGAGTTCTTTGTACACATTGGATATTAGCCCTCTGTCAGATATAGGGTTGGTAAAGATCTTTTCCCAATTTACTGGTTGCCATTTTGTCCTATTGATAGTGTCTTTTGCCTTAAGAAGCTTTGCAACTTTACGAGGTCCCATTTGCCTATTCTTGATCTTAGAGCAGAAGCTATTGGCATTCTCTTCAGGAAATTTTCCCTTGTGCCTATTTGCTTGAGGTTCTTCTCCACTTTATTTTCTATTAGTTTCTATGTATCTGGTTTGATGTGGAGGTCTCTGATCCACTTGGACTTGAGCTTTGTACAAGGAGAAAGGAATGGGTCTATTTGCATTTTTCTACATGTTGACCACCAGTTGAGCCAGCACCATCTGTTGAAAATGCTGTATTTTTTCCACTGTATGGTTTAGCTCCTTTGTCAAAGATCAAGTGACCATAGGTGCAT
>JADRCD010188273.1:0-25620 GCA_019843815.1 Montemys delectorum
TACCTTTGCTTTGGGTTTTTGCTTTGAGAGTCCAGAGACTGTTTTTGTCCCCTGTTCTTGCTGCTGGCCCTGGAGATGAACGTATGTCTCCATGGGTTACCTTTTCTTTAGCACACTTGTCCTCTGTCTTTTCCTTCTTCACCTCCTTGCTGTCACATTCGGTGCTCTCCATCTGTGAGTGGGATAGTTTGCATTTGTGGGTTGCTACACTCTGGGTGGGAGTTCCTTGGGTTCCTGATTTCTTGGCTCCCACCCTTTCCTCGCCTCAGCCATCATCTCCCTTGTTCATATGTAGAACTGACCATTACAAGCTCTTCCCAGTCTCAATTTCTTGCATCAGTGATTTAGCTGCTATCTTTATTTTTCTGGGCTTTCTTTCTCTAATTCTAGCAATCTTTCTTCTCCACAAGGCTCTGTAGCCCCACCACCTTGTCATTGTTGCTTGACCTTTAACATCTTCTCTCCTTTCTTCCTCCAATTTAAGCTCCAAGGCCACTCTTGAACTCTGCACCCCTTTCTTGTTATGTCACATCATACCTGATGCATTTTCACCCCTTGTCAAATTAACCTCTTGTCTATTCCACTCCATGACTTGATAGTTCCATGCAGCTGGAGAAAACATACAGCCAGGCACAAAATCATAAAGCTCACCGCTGAGTTTGTGGGCCCAAACAAAAGGACCGATATTGCTGTCAGACCTTCCTACTAAGCACTCCTGGTTCGGTAATTCTTTGTCCCTGTTAGATGGCTCTTTAACTCTCGAATTTTCTCAGCCCTCCAGCTGAATATTCATTTTCATAGAGTGACTTATTTTCTAGTTTCATATTGGAAATGAGTCACACTAGGAAGGACATTCTACAGGTTTTGTTGCCAGAGCGATCCCCAGACCTGCTCGTGTTCTGTTCCTTCTCTTTCCTTCCTGCTGCTATAGAGCATCTTCTGATGTTGTATTACTTGCTTCCTTCCCTACATTTCTTCATTCCTTGTCCACACAAAACATGGCTCCCATAATCTCTTCTACTTCTTACTTAGCAGGCTACTTTTTGTATAAGATCTGATACCTGACAATCTTACAAGAGAATACAGCTTGCCATGGTGGGTGAAGGCAGGGAGGGGGGTTGATTTGTAGTCAGGAAGCGGAGTAGACAGGGAATGGGGCTGGGTTAGAACACCTTAAGGTCTGCCCTTAGTGACTTACTTCCCCTAGCAAGGCTCCTCCTCCTAAAGGTTCAATCACCTCCCCAAACAGCACAACACATCCATGGGAGCAAATGCACAAACCGGAGCTCAACAGGGACATACCACACTCAGATCACAATGCTCTGCTTTCTCGTAGGTCTTTTCTCTCTGTGGATAGATATGCAACAGAGTTGAGGTCTCTAGGTTCCAGGCACAGACACAGACAGAGTTGTATGGACTGCACCTAGGTCTGGTGTTAGACCCCAAGAATTTACTTCCTCTTGCATCTCTCCTCTTCCTTGGTCTTAATTTATTTTTAGTGACAGAGCCTTGGCTGTCCTAGAACTTGCCTTTGAGCTCACGGAGATCCACCACAGCAAGACTTTGATCCAGTTGTTCTTCCCTGGAGGAAGGGTGGCTTTGTCCTCACATAGGACGTTTGGAAACGTCTGGAGATGCTTCTCTTGTTATAACTGATAGAAGGAAGCACGACTGGAATTTAGCAAGTAGAGGAATTGATGTGTTTTCCTCAGGATCCAATGATGCTTGGGGCAGGCAAGCCCTACCTCTTTCCCTACAGACAACCCTTCTCGAAGAATGATACCCCAGACTCAAATAGTATGTAAACGCAAAGAGTGTTTTATTCTGCATGAGTCCAGCCTGCTGGGATCTCCCATTACCAGAATAGAGAGACAACCAAGTGAGCTTGTAGACAGGCCTGATTTAAAGCACATTAGGGAATTCCACAGTAGGTGACCTCTATGTTAATCTGTTGGGTTCATCTTTACTGACATTCCATAACTGGGGTGTGGGGGCTGGAAACTTGCTGGGGAGGTCTGGAAACTGTTGCTGAGGAAGCAGCTGAGGAAGTCTGGAAACTGCTGCAGACCCATTGTCCTTGCCTCTGCAGCTTCTGAGGCTTGAATTTGCCTGGAATTGCCCAGTTCTTGGAAACAGAAATTTAGGCCTCGTCCCCTTAACTGCTTATTTAAAGCCTGTGATGGAATCAACCTGGCCTTCTCACAATAATATAAGGTTGAGAACCCCTGTCCCAATAGCTTGTGGGCACCACATAGAGCAGCGAGGTTGAAAACCACCACCTCCATGTGCCAAGGTGGCTTTGTCATATGTAAAGAAAGATCATGTAGAATGTTCACTGCAGGTCTGGGGGAAAAATGAATGTCCACAATCTTAAGCGACTGTACTTTTAGGCTCCCTACAATAGGAGCACAGCCTTTCTCATAACTAATATGCTCTGCTATTCAATTTGAGGCTGTATCCCTTAAACTTTCCTATGTAGACTAGGCTGGGCTTGAACTCAGAGATCTACCTGCCTCTGTCTCCTGAGGCCCGGTGTTAAAGGAATGTACCACTATTCCTGGCTGCTTTCTTTTAGATAAGAGCCTCCTTCGGTTTTACATTTGAATGTTTTCCTTACTCCACAATATATGGAAACATCCAAGTATCCTTAGGCCTATCTCATGCTAAGTTTAAATTTCTAAGATAGGGCTTCAAGCAAAGTGAGCTCCACGGGGCTCCGTCACTACCAAAGCTCTCTTTTTAGTCCTAATCTAGGAGTACTCTCAACCTTGCTATGTAGCCAAGGATGCCCTTTAAGTTCTGATCTTCCTGCTTTGACTTCCCAAGTGCTGGATTACAGGTGTGTGTGCCACCACAAATGGATGGGTTCATACGGTGCTGAGGACCGAACCCCGGGCTTTGTGCTTTCTACAGAAGCACCCCACCAAATAGTTCTATCTCCAGCTTAGGTCTTAGGTTCGGCGTTGCTTGTACTGTGGTGAATGCAATGGTGCATGCCGTGGGCTGCAGAAACCTTCCTTGGGTGGTCCAGTTTGGTTTCAGTAGTGTGGTACCCACTTCCCAGATGCTGGAGGATCTTATTACCTGCTCTGGGATACTGTCTATGCCGGTTCTCTGAGAAGGAATAGCAGCTACACATGCTGCTGCTAATATTCTACTCCTCTTGGCTGCAAGTACTAGTGGAACTCGAAGACATTCCACACTGCCTGTGTTAGAACATCTTGGCAGTGGCTAATTCACATATGAACATACTTAGCCTTCCAGTTTTCTGACCATCTTTTTGCATGGACCAAGGTGAACACCATAGGACTGGGGATTCCATCGATGCTGAAACACTCTGCTTCAGTTCTAGACTAGGTTTTGGGCTGTGGATCTGACTTAGGGAGTGACTCAAAATATTTGACCTATAGGACTTTGGAGATGGAATATTGAAGCAGTTGTTGACAAGAGTCTCACAGGAAGCAACGGAAAGTGCGGTGATGACATTTGTTCTTGTCTTGTTCCTTTTCTGGAGAAATGAACACTTCTCTTTTGCTAACAGTGAAGACATTCTTACATGGTGGATTCTCTCAACCGGGCAAGGGGAAGGTGTGACTTACAGCATCTTCTGATGCATTCTACAGCACAAAACAGACAGTGTTGGATTGCACGCGTCTTACCGTTTCGTCCCTTTGTTTGAAAGCAGAGGTGTATAATCCTTACGCTGTGCAGGGTTGGGTATAAATGAGACCTTGAAGACCTGCTCTGTGGATAAGTTTGGACTGAAATGGAACAGACAGTCCATGGCAGTTTGGTGACTAGGTAGGTGAATGAATTTTTAAAATTTTGTCATGCAAAACATTTTTAGTGGCCATATTCTAGAAAAGGGTAAATCATAATTCATACGTAAAGGTTGTGTCAGGGTTTATAGACTAGACCCCTGATAATGGATTCAACCTTTCCACAACAAATCAAAGGTATTGTTGTATGCTCACATGAATATACAGTAGTCATTACCTTAAATTTAAAACTCAATGTAGGCGGCAAACCCAGAGAGCAAGATATGAAGGCTGTTTTGTATCAGTGTGCTCTGCAGAGAATTTCTTTGTGTGGGTTTTGCCCAGTTGAAATATATGCTGCAGTTCAGAGCTAAAGGGATTACTTTTGAATAGTCATTGCAGAGGTTGATTACATTCGTCTATCATATTTAGCCGGACCCTGCAGGCTATTATTCCATTAGCTGGGCAGGCCCTGCCATTGTCAAAAAGTTGATCACCTAATGTTAAAAGACCATGCTTTCTGTTGACCTTATCAAAATGCTTCATCAAAAGGTTTTGTTAAAAGAAACTTAGATTACCTGTTATGTAGCAGATTAAGGACATATACAGTGTATAAAAATGTCCCCATCTTTGGGAGGAGCATGTACTTCTGTCATTGCTGAAGATAAAATTTTTGTTTTTGTCTTTCAGTACATTTTATTTGAAAGCACAGACGCAATTTCAGGAGACATGGCACCACATTTTCACTGATGGTAAAGTCTCAGAAATGGATTTCTCAGAAAGAAGTCACTTTCTTTCTCAGAATGCACTTATCTCACAAAAAATTAGCACAGTAAAAATAAATTGGTTCATCAGTGGCAACACTGAGTCCATGATGCTGTGAGATCAACATGAGTTTACAATGCAGTTTCCTTGGAGAACAGGCTTGCCTTGTATTTTGAGAAATATATGTAGAAACTGAAAATTTGCCACTCATATTTGGTAACCAGAAAATAACTTTGAATAAATATATAGACTTCTATCTGTTCATTCTTTCTTTAATGGATGTATACCTTCAGTTATTTAATCATCACAGTTAAATGATTTTAATGAGTTAAATATATATCTTATTAAAATTAAAATCCCATCATCGGTATAAGGCACATTTTGACAAATTTGACTTTCAGCATATTTTATTATGAATTATCCACTAGTAAATAATATGTAAGTATATCTTTAGAAAAATATTGAGAAGTACAGTTTTAGTATTTAAAATAACATAAGTACAAATTTTTATTGTGATCATATTATAAAATCTGACTCCTAGGAACAGAGACAGTTGGGAAAGCATCACATAAACAACTACACCTTAAACTATGATCTCAGAGCCGGTGCTGGCTGGACACATTCTTGCAGGTCTCCCTCGTAACTGACGGTGTGTGAAATGGCTGGTCAGGGATACAGGCTGTGACTCTGGAACACAGCTGCATGCTAATTTTGGCCCCTTAGCATTGTTCTCTCTAATCAAAAGAACTCAGCACATAGAAGTTCCAAACACTTCTTACTCTTGTGGGTTTTTTTTTTTTTTTTCCTCTAAGTTGACTTTCATGGTAGAGAAGTGGTAGTCAGTCAGAAAGGAAGAGATGGTATGTCCAATTGGGATTTGGATGACTGTTTAATAGAGTGTTATTAAGAGATAAAGGCAGGATTCAGGATCTACCAAGGGACATCAAGGGCCCTCTGTATAATGCAAAGAACTACACAACCTTATTTTCGCCCCTAGGGCTGATGGGTAAAATGAGAGCTTGAGAGACAAAGGATCACTGGAGAGTGCAGAGGGACAGTTAGGATGAACAGAGGTGGAGCATCTGGGCACAGCGGCCAGCTACCCTCTCTCCTGAGGGCCCCCGCCTCTGAATAAGATGTAAAATCAACAACTTTTGAAGACAATGGCTATCAAGAGCAAAACCAGTGATCACTGAGTGGCAGAACACAAGGAACATGAGTCTTCACTTGTCTCAGATTCTTTCTTTGAGTACGTTTCCAGACTTCAAATTGAGAGAAGGAAAATGCAGGAGCCCAGCACAGATCCTAAGTTAGAGAGTTATATGGTCTTGAGAGTCAGGGGAGACCAAGTCAACTGGAGTTTGTAACCACTGCTACAGTGTACTGAAAGTTGGTGTGTCCTCAGATATCTGAGACGAAGCCTAGTCAAGATGAAGAAATTAACGAGTTGGATCTTTGGGAGGTAATTATACCATGAGAGTAGAACCTGCAAGGAGAGATTAGTGCACTTGTAACTAAAGACAGGAGACATATGAAGTTACAGCCAGGCCATTTGTGAACTAGTGAAACAGCATAAACTGAGAATGCTAGCACTCTGACCTCAGACTTCCTAACTTTCAGAGTGTAAGAAAAAAACCCCATATTGTATTGTATTATATTATATTATATTATATTATATGCCTATGAGACTAAGGTCCTCTGTAACATGACAGCCAAAAACAGACTGAGAGGAAGGGCACCAGAGAGGAAAGAGCCAGAGATGAGAAGTCTGGAGATCTGTACAGGTAAATTAAATCTCAAATATTTACCCAAGTACAAATCAGAGCCTTTAATCCGAGGCCAGAGAAAGCAAACACCTGTGGATACAGAGTAAAGTATATGGTGTTCACAGAGAATGGGGACTATTCTTGAAGGAAACTTCAAGTTTCACAGGATGCTGGGCATTCCTTCATTGTGGATAGTAGTTACCACAACACTGGACCCCACTCTGACCCTATGGAACAGATCATAAAAGTAAGATATTTAAGACCAAACTGCTACCAGGCAACTTTATTGCATCAGGCAAGAGCTCAGAAGTATTTATGGGAACAGAAAACAACATGGTACCAGAAGGGAGCTAAGTGTTTGCAATGTCTGGGATCCAGGCAAAACAAGAGAGACAGATAAAATTACCCACATTGACTCAGTCTTAGGGGGAGAGACATTTAAGATGGTTACTGTAATTATATTTCAAACACTTAGAGTGCTTAGAAATACAGAATGCATAAAAGAAAACATTAATGAATGGGAAGACAGAATTTGAGAAACTACTCAGAGAGTTAAGATAGTAACTTATTTTAGAAGCTGTAGGACAAGCTCAAGCAGCCTAGTGGAGTTGTCTCTGCCTGTCCCGATGGATTTGTTCTGTGACCCCAGTCTTAAGGCCTGGATAAAATGTTCAGGCCTAGGTAAGTAACTTTTACCTGTCTAGCCTGCCGTTTTTTTGTGCTGTTACTAGGAAATTTTTTTCCTGCTCTAGTCGATTGCAGATTCTGTTTGCTCTGTGCTTTGGTGTTTTTGAAAACCAGTCACAATAGAGGTCAGCTAGAACCTCTTTGTATAGTTAGCCACAGTAAGCTAACCTGACTCAAACCGACTGTCAGGCAGCACTTCCTGCACCTGTGCATGAGCCTTTGTGGCCTTTGCTTTTATAAGCTGCTCCTGAGATGGACCCCAACATAAGAGAGATACCTGCACCAAGATAAGAAACCATCTGCAATAAGACCTCCATTTTGAATAGTGGTTGAATAAAACTTAAGTTCCCAAGACCTCCCTGGGAACTGACATCTGCTCGACAGAAAGAGACATGCATGTGGGTAACTTACATTCTGGTTGGCAAGTTAAGACATGAATGTCAGGCAAGACAAGCCCGCTGCCACAGTTGAATAAGACAACCAATGAGAACAGGATAAATGCACAACAAAGACATATTCCTAAGGAAGTCTTCTATCTATAAATCCTGATTAGTGAAATAACTTGGCACAGATGCTTGTGGATTTCAAGACTTAAAAGATCTGTAGGGTCTTAACTCACAGGCACAGCCAGCTCCTGAGTCTGATCTGTGGCCCCGATGGACCAGACTTGGGGGTGTGGTGACCAATAAACCATCCCTATTTTGCTAAGATTGGAGTCAATGGTGTGTGCAGAGGTCCCAAGACCTCAACACCCAGTAGCTCCCCAACACACAAAGAGTACTGACCCTCTGTGTTCTGAGTGGCTAGAAAGGGTGGGAAGCACATGAGCATGGATATACTGAACACAGGGTGATGCCTGGCTTTAAACAAGATGGCTTGGAGCAACGCCAAACTTCACCCGATCACCCTGAAGACTGCAACATAAAGCAGAAGAATTCTTCATGTCTGAAGGTTTTTCTTTTAGTATTTTAAAACTGTAGTTGATCACTGACCACTAAAACAATACAGAAACAATAAGGTTCCCAGGCAGATGGAGCATGGGGACAAGTGGAAATCTCATCCTAGACAGAGGACTGATGAGTGCCAAAAAGGCTGAGTACAAGAGAAGTTATAGAAGGAGCTTTAAAAATGTATTAAACAGTAAGAACAGAGGCTGGGGAAATGGCTTGGTTGGTAAAGTAAGGGACTGAATTTGAATGCCCAGCACTCATATAAAAAGCAGTTTTTAGTGTTGTGCTCCAGTAATCCCAGTGGTGGAAAGACGGAGAGATGGATCCCTGAAGCTCTCTGGCCAGCTAGCCATAGGAAATGTGTTCACTGAATAGGTTCAGTGTATGCATGGCATGCACATGGATGCATGTGCGCATGCCCCCCCCCCTACATGCACACAGACACATACATGCATACACACATGCATGCACACAGACATGCACATATACACACAGACACACATGCACACACACATACACACATGCACTCCTAAATGCATACATGTGCATATACAAAAAAATATACACATATACTGCACACAATATGGTGTGAGATTTGAAACAGACATAAACATTGAAAGCCCAAGAACAGTACTGCCAAGGTGGGGGGTGGAGTGCGATAGTGTGGGGGGAAGAAATATAAGTTTGATGGCACAAACCTGGATCAATGGGAAATATCACATGTGTGGCAACAACCCGTGTGGTTGCTATGACTTTTGTTTTTACACTTTAGCTTATATATTTCAATTATGTTGGTTAAAAAGATTTGCAAATTAACATTCCCTCAGATCTGAAAACGAGAAACTCTGTCTCTAAACATTGATTTGAAAGTTCATGTGTTTTCTATATTTCCCCAAAGTTCAAGAATGAGTGAATGAATTCAAAACAAGGACTGTTTCATTTTTATTCATAATATTCCCTGGACAAATTGTGGGAAGTGTGATCCACCTAGTATGAGGTCAAGCATTACTAGCTACATTTATATTTCTATAGTTTCATTATGAAACAACAGAAACTGGAAAACACATAAATCCCATGGTGTGCTTTCACTAATAGGCTATTTTAGAGTAAACTATTATTTTGGAATTTTTTAATAGCTACTTACTAGAATTATGAATGACTAAAATACATTAAATTTACACAGTATGATGAGTTTGGAAACAAGTGGGTAGCTGAAACCATTAACACAGTTTATGCATAAACACATCCATCAAACAGATATCTTAAATGAATAATCCAGAAATGTAAAATGAAGTTTTTGTAAAAACTGAATATTCCAATAGGCAGTAAGATCTTCAAAGAAAAGCTACTGTACATACACAGTCTTTAGTCCCAGTGTAGAAGTCAAGTAAATATGGATCTCAGGAGCAGCAAAGTGGTTCTTGGAAATATCTTTCATTTGAAAACCAAAATGATTTTTCTACCAAAAGTAAGAGTCAAAACCTTATAGATTCCTATTTATTTATTTATCCATTATTTATTTATTTATTTATTTATTTATTAGAATTATTTATTTACTTTTTGTATCTGGGTACACAGTAGCTGTCTTCAGCTATATGTTTGCTGGGAGTTGAACTCAGGACCTCTGGAAGAGCAGTCAGTGCTTTTAACCGATAAGCCATCCTCTCCAGCCCCATTTCTTTCTTTCTTTATATTTATAAGAATGAATGAATCTATGTAAAGCAATGCTTATGATAAGTTAAATTATTAAAAAAACATTGTCCAGGCAATGCGTATTATTTGCAATCTCAACCTCCTAATGCTGTGACCTTTTAATACAGTTCTCAGGTTGTGGTGACCCTCCCCACCCACAAAACTATTTTTGTTGCTCTTCATAACTGTAATTTTGTTATTGTTATGAATCCTAAGGTAAATATCTGTGTTTTCCCATGGTCTTAGGCGACCCCTGCGAGATGGTTGTCTGACTGCCAAAGGGGTTACAGCAGGTTGAGAGCTGCTGATCCAAACAGGCAGCCTCATTTTATCTGGAGCTTTTTAGGGAGCTGTTTAGCTACAGAATTTCAGGTTAGGGGTATAAGTCAGTTGATAGAATGCTTGCCTAGTGTACATGAAGCCCCACAGTAATCAAGCACTGAGGGGCACACCAGCAGTCCCAGCACTTGGGAGGTGGACTCAGAAGGCACAGGAGTTGAAAGTCATTCTTGTTGACACTCAAGGTTAGCTGGAGATGTATTAGACCCCTCAAAACAAACAAACAAACAAACACAGAGCAAATCCAAACAGAGCAAATTCTCAGAGCCCAATTTTGATGCAGCAATCAGGACAGAATCCTAAGACAGTAATTGTAACTTCGTGTTTGAGAATCATTATTTTACATAACCTTGCCCTCAACTGCTTAGCACTGGGGGAGAATAGTGTGCTCAGGAAGAGGCAGGGAAGTAGATGTAGGAGCCCCAGGATGCTTTGAGAACATAGGCAGTAATGAAGTGTTTCTCTGCGCCAAGAACATATGTTGTTCTAGGAATGCAGCTAGCATTTTATTTAAACTTCTCAGCCCCTACAGTGGTTACTCATTTTTAGATGAGGAACACAGAAGGCCAGTGGTAACATTAACTTCTTTAGGTCTCACATAGCTGATGAAAGACTTGTTGGAGGTTCAGACCTATGTCCATAGAGAGGCTTAGGTGAGCTGGGTTTAGCCAGGTTGATGTATTTGACTTTGTGGCAAGAAGAGCTGCCAACAAGCTTATTCAGGTCCTAACTGCCTGTTAATGGTTTAATTCCTTGTGTTTTAGAGGCTACTTCAGCACTTACAACAATAACAACAACTAAAGCCAGATACTCAAGGCAACTCTTCTAAAACCATCAGTCAGTTTGCGGTGACAGCTGAGCTGGGGGACACCTAATCCCGGGTTGCATCCTGTAACTCACCTTTATTTCATCGTATTTTAACTCAGCTCCTGGTGGATTCAGCGTCATGAAGTCAGAGGAGGAGGGAATAGGGCAATTTATTCATGCTTTCACTGGAGTTCCAATGCAGACAGGAAATTTCTCTAAAAATGCAAATCACTTGGTGCCACACAAGTGTGACTTGCCAGCTGAAGCACTCAGAGGAAAGGACTGTCCCAGGGCTAATGTTTTTATGCTCTGTGATTGAATAAATCGACCCACTTATTACACCATCTTCACCTAAATTTTTATTTTTAAGCCCTAGATGAATGTGTTTAGGGGTAGTAGGGGCTTTTCTCTAACACTCAGAAAATGAATTACACTTGTTAATTTGGCTTTGAATCCTAGATACAGCAAAATAAACAAGTGTTGAAGAAATCAATCTAGATCTGTTCAATATAAGAATGATCAAAAAGGGATTTGGGAAGACTCAGATGTAAAGCACTAACGTGCACACTAAGCCCTTATGTAATATGACTTTTCGACATGATCAGTTTAACGACGGCGGAAACGATTTCTGAAGCAGAAACGGTGCGCTCTTGTTGCATTAAGGAAAAATCCCTCATAGGCCCACCTACACAAGGCATTAATGTGGACAGGTGCCCGGGAAAACATCTCTTATTTTTCATCCCGACCTTCTTAATTCATGGGGCATTGTATCACAGAGTTTTCTTATGTTACACAAAGCAGCAATTACACACAACAAGTGTAGCGTTAGTCTTTAAATATAGATGAAACAACATTCCTAAAGCCAGGATACCATGAGGGAGGGCAGTCCTCTATTCTGTTTTGGAGAAAGTAAAGTTAAAGAGAAATAAAAACCATATACAAAATCTTCCAAAATGCCATTATGGCCATTTCAGACTTGAGGCCCAAGTAGCAAAAGTCACTTTTTTTTTTTTTTGCTTGACCATTGTTTGTTTGTTTGTTTTAAATTTCACTTGTATCAGGAGGAATAAGACAAGAGCTTTCTCACTACAGCACTATTGAGAGATGGAAGTCACTTTCCAGCTGTGACGTGGGTTGTGCTGACTAGGTGGTTCTATAGATGGACATGGTCACTAGCTGGTCTGTCTTAAGTGGTACTCCCCATTCACTCCTCATCCATTCAACAGCTGGCCACCGAGCACCCTTAGGGAGGAAAGTATATTTGTGGCACAGGAGACCATTCATAGCACAGCTCAAAATGGATGGATGCAGAGGCATAGCTGATGTGTGGGGAAACAGACTCAAGTCTGCCATCTTAAATCAGGGTATAGTCTTCAAGAAAGAAAGGAAATGTATTTGCTATGAATTTTAACTTATTAAAGTCATTTCATTCAGTAGGAGGCCCAGATTTCTAAAACAATTATTGATATTCACTGAGTTCATGTAAATGCGCTACAAACTCGGGAGCACACCAGGGTTTTTCACTGGTTTTCAAATGCTTTGATAGCATGGATAGATAAAAAGTTTAAAAAAAAATCACAGAAGTGTTTATTGATTAGAACATCCAACACTCATTTTATGTATGTTTATGACTTTATTTATGGATATATAAGTAGTGATCATCTAATAAAATCTTTTACATAATCTTTAGTGCTGTATATATGTGTGTATCAATGTGTTGGCATGTGCCTGTGAGTGTAGATGTGTGCATGTGCATGAGAGTGCATATTTATGCACGGGCATGTGCATGTGAGTACATGTCTATGCATGGGCATATGCCTGTGAGTGCATATCTTTGCCTGTGAGTTCAGATGTGTGCAGAGACCATTCAGTTGCAGGTGTTTCTAAGTCACACACTATGGATGCTATAAACTGAACTTGGAAAAAAAAAAACAGTACAGGTTTTTAATCACTAAGCCATCTTTCTAGCTCCACTAGAGGTCACTTAAAAATGTTTTCTGGGGTTGGTGAGATGGCTCAGTGGGTAAGAGCACTGACTGTTCTTCCCAAGGTCCTGAGTTCGGATCCCAGCAACCACATGGTGGCTCACAACCACCCATAATGAGATCTGACGCCCTCTTCTGGTGCATCTGAAGACAGCTACAGTGTATTATGCCGGAGTAAGCGAGGCCAGAGCGAGCAGGGCCATCCTGAGTTCAATTCCCAGCAGCCACCTGATGGCTCATGGCCATCTGCACAGCTACAGTGTACTCATACACATACAATAAAATAAATAAATCTTAAAAAAATGTTTTCTGGCTTGAACACAGGCTTATAGTCAACATTTTAAAGAAAAACTTCGAGATTATAGATATTTCTATTTTTAACTTACATATTGACCTTTCTACCTACAGTACCGTGTATAATGTTTTAAACACCATATGTACTAGATTTTTTTTCTTTGAGACAGAGTCTGACTATGTCATTCTGGCTGGTCTGGAACATGCTATGTATACCAAGTGGGCCTCAAACTCATAGTATATATTTAATTAAAAAAATGAATGTGGTTTGTAGTTTATGATTTGCTTTAAATGTATTAAAATCTTGAACAGCAATACAAAATGCTCACTAAATAAATGTCTGTTGAAAGATAGAATAGATATATCTTTTAAAATTTTAGATGATAATACAAAGTTGTACGGGAAAAACAAAGCTCTTAAAATTTTGCTTGAGACAGATTCTATATACAATCTAGTAAGTGTGTAGGAAGTAGATTTAAGTCATGTGCGTGTTTCTCTTCTTGTTTTTGTTACAGATTTTCAGTATGTGGCTCAGGCTGACCTCAACACTGGGATCCTTCTACTGCAGCCTCTGATGATCAGGATTACAAACACAGCCACCACATTTGGCAGAAGGAGGTTTGTAGAATTTGTTTTTCTGTTGAATACTTTATTTAGTCATCTTACGAATCGGTAAGAAAATATCTAGTCCCAATTTCTGAAGTGCTTCAGAGTGATATGTTTTAGTGTTCAACTTTTTCAAATAACTTAAAACAAGTCTTTGCTTTCTCTCATAATGAAAGAAGGTTCCAGATACACAAATACCTCCATTTTCATGGCTCAGTTTCTTTAAAGGGTTAGGAGGTATTGAGGCGCCCTCCACAATAACTAGGGGACTGCAGCGTTTGGGACCACACACAGGAGCAGGAAGGGACACCAGGAATTGGAAGATTACCAACCCCTCCTGTGAACATGACTGGCCTTCTTTGTCTGACCTTCCAAGGTTTTTTTTTACATCATGGTTAAGAAAGAAAAGCATCATCTCTTAAAACCAAAAATACTTTATGTAGAAAGACATTATACAAATTACAGTGTTACGAATGGAGTGGAATTACCAATTATAACACACTGCATTCAACGATGACAGCGAAGGGAAAATGACTATGGATAATGTCATGTCAATTAAATAAGTTGAGAAAAAATGATAATGTTTTAACTCCAAGAATGCCATTGTATTTATATTTCTATCCTTTTGCCATCTTTCATTAATATGATGATCTGTATCATTTTTAGCATTTTCTAACCTGAAACATTGGGAATGAAGACCTGGACACCAGGGGCAGTAGAGGTGGCATAGCAAGCTAAAAGTACTGGCCACTTTGTCAGGGGATTTGGGCTCCCAGAATACAGCTCATGTGTTCCAGTTAGAGGATCCAATATTCTCTTCTGGCTGCCACTGGCTCCTGCACATATATGATATACAAAACCACATTCCAGCACACACACACACACACACACACACACACACACACACACACACACACCAATTTAATCCCTGATTTAATAGTCCATGCACTATATGTAGTTTAAACTTTAGTTCATATGCCCCCAAATTTGGGGCATTTCATAACACATATTAGGGCAGAAAGTAAACTGAGTGTGAACTTCAATGAAAGCCTTTTTATTTTAATATCCAAATTATCCTTAAAAGTCTTTCCCTTGCACAGCCTCTGATCAGTTATATTTCTTACTCAGGCTGTCCTGTTCTTTAAAAAATATTTATTATGTTTAAGTATATTTCTGTTAACATTTTTCACATTTAAACACCATAAGATTTTTCCTTTCTCTTTGGCATTTGTTATTTTGCTCAGGCTTGGGTGGTATTTTTCACTACGATAGCTTACAAATTTATTTGGAATAATTTTAAGTGCCTACTGCTTTATCCATACCACTGGGGACTCCGTGAGACCACTTCTGCTAAACTATATGTCATATAAACAGTAAAGGGTTTTGAACTATGGGAAGAAAATGAATAGAATGGTCCCTGTGTATTGAAATTACAGAAAAATTTTATTAGATCTTTTATGAAAGAGTAAACAGTAGGTCCCTAGAAATCAGTAATTATCCCTCGTACATCATATGCCTCACTCTCAAGGTTAGTTATCGCTTGTGTGGATGAGGTATAAGTATGAGACACTGCTCTTAAAGGATGCCAATGGAAGAATCTGACTTTCCACCCTCAGCTTCCTATTGTTTCTCCCCTAAAGGCAAACGCTGCTGCTGTATGAGCGCATTATTTTCAGAGCAGTCTGTGCATTTTAAAAGGATAAAGAATCTATATTCATATACAAAAGAGTACATATTTATGCTTTCTATTTGCACAGATGTCAGCACGTTATATTCATATTTCTGTACAAATGCAGTATATACTGGGTATCATGCTTTCTCTTCTTAAATAGACCAATTTTCTTTAGAGCCATTTCAGCTCACAACAAAAGTGAGCAGAAAAGGATTCCTTGTGCCCTATCATATACACATGCCCTGTCATACACAGCCACTACCACTACCCAGAGTGGTCCATTGTTCCGACTCATGGACCCACTGACACATCATCATCCCAGTTCTATAGTTTAGAGTACACTTTTGGGTGTTCCCACGATTTTGTCTTCAAGGATAAATCTGTTATAAACATCGGTGTGTAGGCATGTAGGTGGGCCTGAATGTGGTATGGGCATATGTTTTCAACTTACAGGTGTGCATCATCATGCCTAGCAGATCATAGGAATTTTACCTAGAGAAAGAAGTCGGGTATCTACATGGTAATTTCTTTAATGTGAATACTGCCCAGCTGTGTCGCTGGTGCTGAGTGGGGTGTGCGTATTTACCATTGACCACAGTTCCTTGGAAATTTTACTAAGTGTAATATTTCTTCAGATATCCATTTTTTTAACTTATCAACCTTGAAAAAAACAATATATGGAGAATATGAACACTTAGTATTTTAAGAATAACATGGTTTTCAGAATTTTTGTGTCTACACATTCTACTTCTCATTCCCAGGAACCTAAAATTAGTTTACTGGGAATTTGGACAGAGGAGAAATGTTGGTATCAGAGAACTGAAGGGAACTGGAAAGGAGACAGGGTCAGCTGACAAGGGTTAGATAGAAGCCCATGCACTCTTTGAGTGAACCCAGGGGGGCAGTGCTGAAGGATGCTGGAGACAGTTTGGGGCACCATGTAGTTGTAGGTACTAGAAAGGCTTAGGGTCAACTATGGAAATAATCAAATGACTATGACAGAAGACCAGACCATGGAAGCAAGACAAGAGAAAGTGAAGAATAATCATGTAGATATTGAAGGTGTCCAAGCATACCAATCTTACTGATGGAGTGGCAGTGAACCAGTGGCTAAGACCTTCAAGGGATAAAGAGGAGACGCAGGGAAGCAGCTGGGTGCAATCAGAAACATCAGGATTATACAGACTTATTGATAGTAACCGATCATGTCCTAGCCAGGCAGAAGTGGTAAATAAGGTCAAGGTTATGTACCAAAGGACTTAAGAACACAGACAGAGGATGCTTCTGTGGGAAATGTGGAGGAACAAAGACTCCGGGAGCCAGCCAGACTCCCGTGACACAGGAGTGTTGGGAGTAGGGGGAGGGTATCACTTTGTCTGGACATGAGTGACTGACAGCTCATGGGCAGCGTCTCCGTAGGTGGAGAGTTGGGTAAAGAGATGAGCAGAAAGGATATGCAGATGAGGTTATGGTCAGAAGAGTCTGGGGAGATTAGAATTTGTCATCCATGTCACAGCAGGCCATGCTCATAAGGGACCATGGGACAGTGAGGGCACGGGTAGCATCAGACCCATGTTCTGAACAGTCTACTTCAGTATGGATTTGACATGCTAGGGAATTTACCATTATATTTTGATTAAAACTTGACCATTTTGATAAAATATGTTTTGAATACTTCTGTAAAGCTGACATATAGGAGCTTGTGTAAAATAATGGTATCTATGGACCCTTCCTTATCTATGTTCATTTCCACCCATTTTCCTTGAAAATATAGTAGGCTAACAGTTACGTGGGACTTCAGTAGGTGTATTTAAAATATTTTTGGGTGTATTACTTAAATATAGTTCTGCTTACTTTAAAATTTTTAAGTTTATTTATTTATTTTTTTTATAACACGTAGAGATTATTATGGAGATCCACAACTGGTCAAAATGGAGAAGTTAATTGACATTGGGACTCTCAGCCTTGAATGATACATCTATGATACAAGCCCTTCAACTAAGGCTCAGGACAAATAGAAGAGGATAGGGTGGGAAGATTCAAAGAGCCGGAAGCTCAGGATACCCAGTAATAAATCGTGTCCCTTCCACTTGGAAAATGCACCCATTAACTCTCAACAATATAGTTGCTTGTCCAAGACCACCCCAACACCAGTTGACATGCCAGCTCTGACAGAGACGATGTCACCTGGCCGTACTACTAAATGAAAGCCATAGGATGCAAATATGCAGAATGAAAGCCATAGGATGCAAATATGCAGAATTTCCAATCGCTACCCGTGACATAGCTGCTAAGTGCTGGGGCCACAATCTGGACCCCAGGTCACCCGACCCAGCAGTTAGCACTTTGAGTTATTGTATTTGCTGAATGAGCTCTCCCTCCATAGAGTTCTCTCCCCATACTTCCATCTGTCTGTCTTGTCCAAACTCTCCTCAGGGGAATCTGACCAGCTCCCGCTGCCCTTCACTCTTCACCGACATTAGTCACAGACTGTTCCTGGCAGGAAGGACCAGGCAGCATCTCTAAATATCATGCGGAAAATGTGCCCAGAGACACACTTAAAAAAAATATAAACAACATGAGATTTGTGTCTTTTAGAAATAACAGGAAGCTTCAGGCATGAAATGGCCATAGCATGACTGCTTAGACAAGTAGCACACCAATAGACGTGCCAACGTGGAAAGGGGAGATCTCACTGGGCCCCACCCCTACACACAGAACTAGGTGTAAGTAAGGAATGAGGAGCGAGGAGAAATAGTCCTTCCCAGGGACAAGCCCCCTAAACAGTTACCTGATACCGAGTGGTCAGTCCTGAAGTAAGAGACGTGCAAGCAAAACGAAATGGACTGAGCAGTTTGTATTTATCTACTTAAGCATTTATACACACATATATAACAAGTAAAGAAAAAGAAGCTGTGAATTTGAGAGGGAACATGGTGGGGGCGGTGGGAAGAGCTGGTGAGAGAAAAGGAGGAAATATATACATTTATATTTTAGTTAAAACAATACAAGTGACTTTCGAAGACACGACCGAATTGGGCTTTGTAGAATGAAGGGTGGTAGTGCACAGTTAATTTCATGAAGACTGACGTTTGACTAGAATGTTTCAAATGTTTCAAGAGCTCTGCAAGGGAAAATTTCACCTCCTTTACAGATCACTGGAAATAAGAGGCAAGCCTGGCGCCACCCAGGGTTCAGCCATGCCGTTTGCCGTTTTCAAGCTCCAAACAGATATTGATTTTCATTTCAAACTCTAATGCCAGAATTAGCAGTGTCAGGTTGAATTAGAGGTGGATGCTTGGGAGACCTCAAAAGCAAGTTGTGGGCACAGCCAGGCTGCTTTTTCTGGTGATTTCCTCCCTTTTCATGTTTTAGAGGAAACAAAGCATAGGATACAAGACCCCCTTCAGGTTTATTGCACCCAAAGAGGCATTTAGCTCTCTCTACTCCTAGGCCTGCATAGTAGAGTCTCTCCTCCAAGTTCACCAAGGGGTGAATGCTCCTAGCGTGGGCCAGCCTATTGATGGGTAGCCATGTTTTATACTCCACAGGAAGAAGCTTGCCTGTATCCTTGCTGATAGGAGCAGTCTTGTGTCTTTGAAAACGTGAGGTCTTCTGATACACAAAGACAGCTTTTCTGCCTACCTGCCCTGCACTGCCTCTCTTGTTGTACTAATGGTTTCCGTAATTTATATGACAGCACAGTCAAGTATCCGCAGCATGGAGTGGGTGTAAACTGCATGGTGTTTTAAAGTACAGTGTGCAAGGTTTACTATTAAAATGTTAATTTAAGGTCTGATATAGGCACAAGACAGAACTTCGTGCTCTGTACCTGCTCCGGACCTGCAGTACTAGGCTCTATTGACAGTACCTCAGATAGGACGGTGTCATCTCACAGTGGGATCCTTCCTTTTATGTAAGGAATGCCACAACAGGAAAAGCCATTTGCAAAGAGATTCTTTGCTTTCTGTACTACAGTTGGGAAGCACAGCTAATTCACTCTGTCAAACTTCCAGCTCAGCGATTGATGTTGGAGAAAGTTCAGTCTCCTAGAGTGAGAGGAGTTTACAGACTAGCCTTTAGCTTGCAGATCCTCCGTGCCAGCCTTAGGGGAGGACAGATTTTATAAATAAAATATTGGTGAACAGCAGTAGTCACAATATTATTACAAACCTAAAGGAAAAAAAAAGATATCAAAGGGTTTGGCTGCATGAGCCAGCAACAAGTCAGTACTGGCTCTGAATCAGTCAGGGCTGAACAGAATGCAAAGACTAAATGTATCAAGAATGAGGGGCGTGGAAGATGTCGGAATCTAAATAGACTTAGGACTAATTTTCCACTGGGCTCAACATTTTCCACTGTTAGGGATTTGTATTTGTGAAGCAATTACACACTTTGAGGTGAGCACTAGATTCTGAAAATTGAGTTGTGATCCTGTTCTCAATATGCAGATATTGAAATCCTGGCTGATCCATTAGTTCCAGGTGACTGTAGTTTGGTGACAATGCTCATCTGTGGTAACTTTTCCTGTAGTGAATGTGTGCAGGGGGTGCATTTACCCTCTCTCCCAATCCTGGAGGAAAGTGCGGTCATGCTAACAGAGAAGACCCATCACACCTCCAATTTCACAGCTCAGTATCAACATGGCATCTCCCAAGAACGACCTGAAATTTAATTTAGTCTTGTACCACAGGTTGAAATACAGTTCAAAGACTGACCAGAACCACGTATCCACTATCCCAGAAGTGAGTTTTCTTTTGGGAGCTGTCATCCAAAGGGCCTTTGATCTGAAAATGAGCAGCGATCTCTGGACTTACCTCATTGGAGTTGACTGAATTTCAACTTGTGTTTAAATAGAGTCAGAACCTGCGGTTTTCTTTAGCAAAGACTTTAGTCTGGTTTTTATGTCTACTCTAGCATTTTCATGTGTGAGAAACACTATTACCCATGAAGTTCAAATGATACTATGTGCCAAAACCAGAATAAAAACAGTGTATCTAGAGTTTACCATGATTTTGTGCAGAGTGGCTGGGGTAAGATCAACCAAAGACTCATTGTTTATGGGGGCAGAGTCAAAGCTGAAGGGACAACTCCATTCCCTGTTAGGTTTAGGAAAGGTAGGCGCAGGGGGAGACAGGGCTCAGTGGTTAAGAGCACTAGTTGCTCTTCCAGAGGACACAAGTTCTACTCCCAACACCCACACGACAGCTCACAACCACCTGTAATTCAAGACCCAGGGGATCTGATACCTTTTTCTGGCCTCTGATGGCATTGCATGCATATGACAGACAGATGTATATGCAGTCAAAACATGATATACATGAAAAAGGGAGAGAGAGAGTAACATTGTTCCTGGATAAGCTCATGTAAAAGCAAAGCCATCTCCTACAACAGCCAACTGCAAACATACTTCTAGGTGGTAGGTGTCTGCAGAGTGTCTTTATCACTTTTTATGGTCTTGGAAATAAAGCTCAATTTAAAAAAAATTAGAATAGGTCAATTAACCGAAGGGCATAAGGTTTAGGATGGTTATTCTCTGTGTCACATCCCATTCTTCAGCAATTAGCCAGTGGTCTTGAACAAATGCATTTTGTATACTGCATGTATAACTAGCCTAAGATTTGACCTGGATGTCAGCGTGGGACACTGAGCTGGGAGGTCAACGCTGCCTTGTTCTCCTGAGGTAAGATGTGAGCTTTGCAGGCGTCAGCTGTGCACTGTCTCTAACAGATTTTATTTTTATAGGTTTGTCTCCACTGCTCCCTTTACTTAGTCTTTCTTGAGTGTGGTGTAATATACATAATTTCAATAACCAGGGACCGTCTCTGCACTTATATTAGCTAATTAATGGTGATTTATTTGTGTTTCTAATTTGAGTGGACCTAAGATTGTTTTTAGGGCAGTTTCCTTAAAAGAGTTGTGTGTGTGTGTGTGTGTGTGTGTGTGTGGGTTGTGGGGGGGGAGGTTTGGGCTCAGATCAATATTTTTCTTTTTCTTTTCTTTTTCTTTTTTTGCTATTTGCATTTTTATCTTTTTCTCTCATCTGGTGCCTTACATTAGAATATTTTAAGCCTCCTTTTATAGAATGTTGACTGTTTGACAAACAGTACTGATCTTGAATCTACAGACTTCAGTCTTTTCTCAAGGGCTAATACAGCAGGTTGTTGGAAACGCATTTCTGTCCCAGTACTGACTGTGTGAATTTAATGGTGGTACAATGTATGTAGCTGGAGCATGCTAAGGCTCTCCCAGCAGCTCAGCAGTGTCTATCTGTGTGATTTCTTTCTTTCTCTTTTGAAAAAATATTTTTAAACCTTTATCTTTATTTACTTATTGATGTGAATGGATATTTTGCCTATGTGTGTGTATGTACACTCTGTGTGTTGGATCTCCTGGGCTTAGGGTTACAGATGGTTGTGAACTGCTATGTAGGTGCTAGGAACTGAACCCAGGACTTTTCTGGACAAGCAGCCAGTGCTCTTAACCCTCTAGTCATCTCTCTAGCACTTGGTCTCTGTCAGGCTCTCTCCATGTCTCTGTTTTTGTCTCTGTCTCTCTCTGTCTCTATCTCTGACTCTCTGCTGGTCTCAGTGTCTCTAACTTAGAAAAATCTATATTCTGTGAAAACTGACTATCTTCTTTGACTGGGATTTAGTTCCCGCTGTTCTTATAGCACAGAAAGAAGCCTTTCTTCAGGCAAAGTGTGTGTGTGCGCGTGTGTGTGTGCGTGTGTGTGTGTGCGCGTGTGTGTGTGTGTGTGTGTGTGTGTGTGCGTGTGCGTGTGTGCGTGCGCATGTGCGCGCGTGTGTGTGTGTGTGTGTGTGTGTGTGTGTGTGCGCGTGTGTGTTTGTACAATTGTTGAATACACAATTTGGGTCTGCAAAAACAGTGACTTTATAATTTGTGGTATGATTTACCTTGATTTCAAGAAACCTTGAAGTAAATAATTTGTGTGCCTGCCAAGACTTGGATTCAAGAGTATTTTCGTGGGCCCACACCCCTCCCAGCAAAGATTGTTCAAGTGATAGCAAGATGTATATTTTTAATTTCTGCTCATTAATTCACATATACCTTTTTGGGGAAAAGGCACTATTCAAATATATTCATATATATATATATATATATATATATATATATATATATATATATATTATGATAGTTAAAGGTTTTAACCACTAAAATTGCCATGAAAGAATTAAAAGTTAGAATGCAGATGATAAATTTGTCTTCTCAGTGGCCACAGACTTAAAGATTGACTGGCTTGTCTAATATTAAGGCATACAACTAAAGAATAATTTGCCATGTTTTTCTGATATGCTTTCAAAATATAGAACACACATACATGCGCACACACACACACACACGCACACACACACACACACACACGCACACACACGCACACACACGCACACACACACACATTACGATCACAGATATGGCTCAATAGCAGTGAGCTTGTCTGGAAGGCATAAGGCCCACAGATGACCAGCACTGCCTGTGTTACATATTTATATACATATATACATATCTGTATGCATATAGACACAAGTGTAATTTAAGCACAGGATCCACACCAGCTATCAGAGTTGACAACCAAAGCCACGTGTTGCTATTGTCACTGAGCTATACCTGTTTAGATGGTGTTACTTTTGTCTCTTTGCGACTGAGGCTGGCATGAAGTTTTCATAGTGACCCATCTTTGCATCTTCAACAGTTCAGCTCATCTCCTTGGTTATTCAGAATTAGGACATTGGACACACTGGTTCCTCTCACCAGCTTTTATCTTATCCGTGTGACTTTCAGCTTCATATGACAGAGAGGCCCCTCATATGCTTTTGATGTCTGCCCCTTCCCCAACAATGCATGAGCTAAGTTAAATCATGAGATCTTCTAAATCTTTTATGTTGAAATTAGTAACGCCATGTATCTGTTCTTGATCTCCTCTTGGATGAAAATTTTCCTGAGCGCACCCATCCTCCCCATTTGTTATCTCCTCTTTCGGATCTTACTAAATACAAGGCATTCTCATTGGTGATACTCTCTCTCTGAGTCTCGCTTATTATCTCATGGAGGTTGTAGACCCCAGCTTCTGTTATTCCCTCAAAATGTGGAACAGGAGAGGGTAATTGTCTAATGCTTCTCAGATAGATTTAGTTGAATGACATGTTTTAAAAAGATATATATAGTCTCTTTTAAATATATGTATATATTTATATGTACTAATTTTATGTGTACATTTGCCTGCCTGTGTATGCATCACATGTGTGCCAGGTACCTTGAGAGGTCAGTAGAGGGCACTGGAGCTCCATCACATTGGAGTTACAGATGGTTGTGAGCTGCCAAGTGGGTGCTGGGACCCTCACCTGGGTCCTCTATTAGAGCAGTGAGTACTCTTACTACTGAGCAGCCTTTCAGCTCCTAAAACATCTTCGTAGAGAGCACATGGCAAGACAACAGAGGCAGCATCCATCCATCAGATCGCCTCGGCTGCCATCTAAAGTGAGTCACAAGAGTGGAAGTGGAGGCTGAGCAGCAGGCGCTGTGACCGCCCAACATGTGCTCATAGACTTAGCGGGATGTGCCTGAGTGTCATCTGCACGTCTCATACTCACACATAGGGTCTTCATTTTTGACAGGTTGAATCCATGCAACTGCTAAACTTTGTTCTTGAGAAAAGATCCCACACATTAACAGAGCTGGTTATTGCTGAAGCCACAGGGAACACAGTAGCGATGTCCAGAGAACTCAGTTCTTTGCTTGTGGCCAGTCTGCCACGATGAAACGACCCGTTGACATTTGAAGAACACAGAGCAGAGAAGACTCCCGAATGGGTGCCTATGTTGACACATATGAATGTGAACTTCCTCATGATTTCTAGCACTCAGAACGAGGTTTTGCAGTAAGTATTCAATCACATTATGATTGGTTCCATTTCATGAGTGAAAGAGGGAGAAAATAGACTCGATTCATAGCTACTGTCTTGTGCCCGATTCTTATTAAAAACAGCACATTCCTGTAGCCCAGAGGGCTGACAGGTTCTTCCTAAGCGGGAGTGCTGCTCGAAGCTAACCTCGAGGGGCTACTGAGAGAGTCAGAGATGCAGCCCGCCCCTCTGCGGGGGCCTGGGTGGGAGGGGCAGAGAACATGGGATCTTAGCGTGTTTCCAAGCCTCCGTCACCCCAACAGACAGTATTTCTTAAGGCTCTGCTGACTTTCAGCTCTTTGATTAATTGGTCTCTAAGTGCACCACTAAGAATAATTGATCCGAAAGGGAAACACCTTTGAATCAGTGTGCGAGGGGCGTACACCCTCGGCACGTTAGCTAGCATTTTTCCTGTTTTGTTTTTTATCATGTTCAAACATAGGTGTCGTTTACTTCTATTTCATCACTTGGATTTGACATTCTATCTAAAGATGATCAAAATACAATAAAAGGATTGCTGCCAGACGAGGCTCTTAACAACCTTGAGTGAAGTAACGTTTGGAGACACTGCTAAGGAGCAGAAAGGTGCTGAATAAATTCAGTTCAAACAAGACGCTCGTGTCCTGAAGCACCACTAATGCGCCTGTTTTTTATTATTGTCTGAAGAAAGTGACAGCGAGTGTGAAGACAGGGTTTTGTTCTTTGCTTTTCCACAAAGATCGGCAGTTTCCAGTTTACTGCCTTCACCTTCCATGGACGAGATGCTAACTCTAACATCAGCATTCTGTACGTGTTCCTATGTGACAGAACTTCCTTCTCAAAGCCTTGACTAATACTATACATCTATTTTGTATACTATCTCATCACGTAATAGACTTAGAAAATACAGTGAAGTTGGGTATGAGGAGTCCAGGGTTCTGGAAGTGGAGGCAGAAGGACTAGGAGTTGAAGTTCATCCTTGGCCACACAGTCGGGTCAAGGCCAGCATCAACTGAGCCTTTTGACATGCTATCTAAAAAATTAAAAAGACAGACAACCAAATAAAGACAAAAATGTACTTCAAATTTGGAACAATTTTGGGCTTTTAAAAAATGTTTTGGGAGCTGGAGAGACAGCTCATGATGAAGAGCACTGACTTCCAGAGAACACAGGTTCAGTTCCAGTAGCTACATGGCAGATCACAACTTCTGTAGCTCCAGTTCTAGGGGATCTGGAACCCTCACACAGACATACATACAAGCAAAACACCAAGGCACATAAAAGGAAAATAAATAAATCAATAAAAAAACAAAAAATGTTTTGATCTTGCACTGGAGATGAGGGTCAGGGGAGAGAGAGAGAGAGAGAGAGAGAGAGAGAGAGAGAGAGAGAGAGAG
>JADRCD010188276.1:0-16541 GCA_019843815.1 Montemys delectorum
AAGTATTGTTTGTTACATTTCAGATGCGCAAGGACAGGGGAACATAGTAATGTAAGAGCAATGGACATACCAGCAGCAACTAGAGTAATGAGATTCCAAGTTTTAAAATTACCATGTAAATGAAAACGAGTGTTTCAGAGTATCTTATAAACAAACACAGCTGCCTTGTAATCTCAGTACTTGGGAGCTGGAGGCTGGAGGATCATAAGCCGAAGGCCAGCCTGACATGTACAGTGAGAAAAAAAAGTTACACCGTTATGGTTTAATTCTTCTTAGAATTGTTTGTTTGTAAATTACAATTTTTTTTTTTTTTTACTACAGTAGGATAGACACGCTTTAAAAATTCTATTAAATTGTTCATTCTTCGTGTCTCTTGTATTAGTTTTCTTCCTTTCCTGTGTATATGTACATGGCCTGTAGAGGCCAAAGATTAATCTCTGTGCCATTCCTTGGGACTCTTCTTTGAGTTGTTTTTGGAGACAAGGTCTCTCATTGGGGTGGGAGACCTTGGTTTAATTCTTCTTAGAATTACAGTCACTAAAATGCACTAAACATCATTTCGTGTAAGAAAAGACACTGTTGGTTTTAAAAAGCACCATTATTTCTACTCTGGCTGTAACCAGTTACCACAAATTTAGCAATGGTAAAGCAAGATGTTTAATACTAGGACATATCTCCTATTTTTTGTAGTTCAGCCATTTTACAAGGTCTTGCCAGGCTCCGATCCAGGTGCTAGCTGACTTCAGTCCTTTCTGTAGGGGTCTGAGGAGACTGTAGTTCCTTACCTTCTCACTTCTACTTCACTTTACATTCCGGAGGTGCCTGCCTTCATGGCTCTCCTTCTCTGTCTTCCCAAACCAGCAACAGTGTAGGGAGTCACCTCACACTGCGTTACTCTCCCTTACTCTTGCATTCTTAAGAACTCTTACGATTCCATGAACTGGACCCAGATAATCCAGAATAATGCCCCATTTAGAGCCCTTATTTAGTCACATTTGAAAACTTCCTTTTGCCATGTAATGTAACATACTCTCAAGTTTTACAAATTCGAACATGAGTATCTTTGGGTGGCATTACTCTTTTTGCCCCCTTGGGTAGTTCTGGGATAGAATTCATGCTAAATGACAGTCTAGGCAGGTGCTCCACTCTTGAGCCAGTCCCAGCCTCCTCCTCCTCGAGTCTGAGTCTTTCCTCGTCACTTTATTTTGACAGCATAACCAAAATGTTAAGATAGAGCCATATGGAAATGTTGTGGAGGTCACAGCTACATGAGTTCAATCACCTTGTCACTGACTGCTGCTGCTCTCCCATATGTGCTAAGCCCTCAGAAGAATAAGTGACATAGGCATGTTCCTTTTCCCCAAGCATCTTATTTCTTAATTGATGAGGCAATTATCCGGGAAGGCTTGCTGGACTGTGAGGTACTGGCATTCAGTTCAGTATAGTCCTAGTGCAATAGATTATAACTGTAGAGTTGGGTTCACTGACTTGGTTAAGCCATGAGTCGAGTGGGACTTGGAAATGAAGTATAGACAGGTTAGTTGAGGAAGGGACACATGAGGTAAACTTGGAATGGGACTTAATTGGTGCTTGCATAGAACACTGAGAAGACGCAAGAGCGTGTGGTTTATTAACCTTTAGGTCCCTGGTCTTTGAAACTGCACTTTTCTCTTCCCCCTTCACTACTCCCACTTGATGCAAGTCTGGGGAGTCTCGCTTTTGCTAGTGCCACCCTTGTGGTGCTCCTCTCTCAACATCCCTAGGGTCTCTCTAGCTCCAGTCAGGTCACAGTACTTGGAATTACTATGTCGTTTGGATCGTTTAGAGCTGATTTCCAAAAATTTGTAGACTGTTCCTATTCATACAACCTGGTGTTCATTGGTCTGGTTCAACTGGCTTTAAAATTCTAACCTTTGCACTCCTTAAGGAGTGTCTTTGCTCTTCCCCGGGTGATCTGAAGTTCCACTTAAAAAATGAACAGCTTTACAAATGAGAAGACAGGATAATTATCATGCAATCCATATGCATGAAGATACTTAAAAATTCACAGCTTCACCAGGGCACCTTGACTTTATTGTTGGCAAAAGATGGCTTCCTGAATGGGAAATCATATGTAGAACTCTGCCATCTTTTGATATGTTATTGTTAACACTATTTAAGTTGAGCCGGGAGTGATTTTCACTAATCTGCATATGATGTGCGAGCGCTGGCTAGAAATTGATGAAAGAAATTTTATCTGTTTCTTTTAAAGTCCTAATCTTTAAAGACTCATTTTTTCATTCAGTTAGCAAAGATGAAGTAAAAAATATGCTTTCTTGGAGGTCTAAATCCTTCCACCCAACGATAGATATAGAATCAAAAAGGAAATTCTGTTTCAGTCCTTAAGGTCTTCTTGAGGTGGCTGGAGATGGGCGTGCTAGAGATGTAGTGGAAACAGGTTAAGAGCATGGGCTTAGCTAGTTGTGATGATACATGCCTGTAATCCCAGGCCTTGGTAATTCAAGGTCCCCCTGGACTATTGAGGCCTTGTCTAAAAACACTTTTAAAGAAGGTGAAACAGAAATATGGACTCCTGTGAGACTCTCCTCTTATACTTGCTGGGTAAATCTTGTACATTTTATTACATTTCTCTGTCTTGGTTTGTGTAATAGTAATGTTTCAGTAATTCAGACTTTTTTTTCCATTTTAAAGTCTCTAAAGTAGAGGCTTTATCTTAATGTTGCTTTGCTTTATTTAACTTGGGCAGTTTAATTGGACATAAAATAATGGTGCTTTTTAAAACCAATAGTGTCTTTTCTTACATGAAATGATGCTTGAGTGCATTTTAATGACTGTAAATTCATTCAACAGCTCTAGGAACATAGCAAGGACTCAATAAACGTTGGCTGTTGCTACTCAAGTGTGTGGTGTGTGCGTTGATAAATAAATACACAGATCAGTAGGAAGAGAGAACTAATGATTGAGGAGACTGGGAAGGAAATCTCAAGGAAAGTCACAGGAGACTTTGCTCTCTTTTTGTTTGTTTTGTTTTGTTTTGTTTTGTTTTTGGAGACAGGGTTTCTCTGTGTAGCCCTGGCTGTCCTGGAACTCACTCTGTAGACCAGGCTGGCCTGGAACTTAGAAATCCACCTGCCTCTGACTCCCAAGTGCTGGGCCTAAAGGCGTGCATGTGCCACCACCGCCCAGCAACTTTGTTCTTGAATAAAGTATTTTAGGGAACAGGTTTGTCTTAGTTAGGGTTTCATTGTGTGAAGAGACACCATGACCAAGTCAACTTTTATAAATGATACCATTTACTTAGGGCTGGCTTACAGTTTCAGAGGTTCAATCCATTATCATCATCGTGGGGAGCATGGCAGCCTAGAGGCAGACATGGTGTTGGAAGAGCTGGGACTTGTACATCTTGATCCAAAGGCAGCAGCAGCAGACTCTCATCTGTCGACAGCAGCCAGGAGGAGGATCTCTTCAGCATTGGGCAGAGCTTGAACATAGGACCACAAAGCCCACCCTCACAGTGACTCACTTCCTCCAACAAGGCCACACCTATTCCACAAAGGCCACGCCTCCTAACAGTGTCGGTCCGTGTGGGCCAAGCATTCGAACACCTGAGTCTATGGTGACCAAAATCTGTTGGAACCAGTGCAAGGGTCTAAGATGCTGGGCTGATCCCTCAACATGGATACATTTACAAAGGCCAGATCTTGGACAGCTTGGGCCAGAGCAGACTGTTCGTTATGACTAGATCCAAACATGGAATGAAGTCACAGAAGACTAGGCAAGCACTGAATCCTCAGCTCAGGGTGGCAGAGAAAGGCCATGTTCTTTATTTTGAAGATGACTGGTGACCATTGAAAAATCAACATAGACTAGTATCCGTCAAGCTAGCATCTCATAAGATGTCTTCCGTAGGTTTCATTTCTGACTGATGTGAACAGGATATTGAGGGTAAACGTAGGGAGAGGGGAGCTGGTAAGGAGTAGCCTGTTACAGCTTGAAGTTACCTGGGTGAGAAACACTAAGGGTCTCAGCTCAGCAGTGCGCGGTCATTGGAGGTGCCTGGACACAGTTACAAAGGCACAAGGAAGGGGTGGGCACCTGGACATTTGTCAATCAAAGGATGAGAGGGCAGAACAACTCTAGGATCATACCCTCATTTCTGCTTCTGGTGCCTCTAAAGAGAAAACATGTATTCTAGATTGGGGCTTACTATTCTGGGAACTTTTTAAACGGCTTTACTGATATTTCTAAATCCTGGTAACAAGCCCATCCGGTTCACTTTCAGCTTCCTTTGCTGGATGCGATAACAGGTCAGCACTTGAAGGCTATGCAAGGCCACCTAGCATCCTAACCTGTGTCCACCCATCAGCAGTTGAGTAAACAGCAGAGCTTCTTTCCTTTATCTTATTCTTTAACACATATTTTATAAACTGATATCCAAGTGAAATAATCTTGTAAAAATAATTTCTGGGTCTCCCCCCAGGAACTAAGTAAGATTCAGTGGTCATACTAGAAGAATATGGCTTGTCTTAAGACCTTCAGTGCAACCTTGGACACTCTTTGAGTATGTTCCGAACATGCTCTCTCCGTTCCATTCGTTGTCTTTATTAACCTGACAACTAACAAATTTATTTTTCAAAAGATTTGGTTTTTAGCATTTTTATTTTAAAATAAAATTTGTATGGGTGTTTTGCTGGCATATACATCTGTGTACCTCATGCATGCCCAGAGCCCATGGAAGTCAGGAGAGGGCATCAGATCCCCTAGAACTGGAGTTATAAATAGTTGTAAGTTACCATATAGATGCTAGGAATTGAACCACAGGCCCTCTGTAAAAACAGCCATGTTCTTCACTTATAAGCCATCTCTCTAGTCTCAACTAACAATTTTGAAAATCAAAATTGAAAAATTTATCTACAACCTTATTTACTTTTTTTGTTTTTTGTTTTTTTAAACTTTGAGGCTGGGTCTCACAGTATAGCCGCTAGATGGCTTAAAATTTGCTATGTAAACCAACCTTTGAGCTCAGAGATCTGCCTAACTCTGCCTCTTGAATGCTGGGATTCAAGGTGTGTGTCACCATGACTGGCCACATTCACATTTTATAAATGCTTCTTTCTTTCCTTTGAGTTTTTGTCTAGAAAGTAGTGCTTACTCTGCTACTTCAGGATACGAAGAAGTTCAGTGTTAAATTCTAATTTTGGTTACCCCTGGTTAGATGTTTCCAGAAGATGTTCCAAGTCTTCCATCCATGGAAGCAAGACATTTACTAATTAACGTTGTGTTTCTCTAATTAGATGCTGATGGAAAATTAAGTGTGAAGTTTGGAGTCCTCTTCCAGGATGACAGATGTGCCAATCTCTTTGAAGCATTGGTAGGAACTCTGAAAGCTGCAAAACGAAGGAAGATTGTTACATACACAGGAGAACTACTTTTGCAAGGTGTTCATGATGATGTTGACATTGTATTGCTGCAAGATTAATGTGGTTTGCATAGCTTGGTGCCTCTGGTAAACTGGAATAATTAAGTTAAAAGACAAACATGAACTTCCTTAAGTATTTTTATAGAACTTTGTAAACAAAAGGGGACTTGTGGAGAAGTCCTGTTTTTATACCTTGAAGCAAAACATTACCATGTAAAATAAACAAAACCTATTATTTTTCTTAAGAAGGTAATTGGGAAATGTAGGTAATGAAACATTTTTGAAAGTGTGAAAAAGCTTTTGTTTTCTTAAACCATTCTTAAGACAATTTTTACAGGCACTTGACATTCTGTCAAAGCAAGAAGCGAGCTGAAGACTAGCTGCCATGAAAAATGTTATGTTTATGTAATAAAAAAAACATGCAACTGCCTTTAAATTTTGTGGTGGCTGTGTTTTGTCATTTAAGTATGAATGTGCCTCTTACAAATGAGTTTTTATATCTAAATTAAGGGAGCTTAATTTAGAAAAAAAATCTTAATACCACAAAATTAAACAAGTAAGAATGGATAGTATTATTTGGTTTGGTTTGGTTTGGTTTTTAAAGATTTATTTATTTATTATATATAAGTACACTGTAGCTGTCTCCAGACACACCAGAAGAGGGTATCAGATCTCATTACAGATGGTTGTGAGCCACCACGTGGTTGCTGGGATTTGAACTCAGGACCTCTGTAAGAGCAGTCAGTGCTCTTAACCACTGAGCCATCTCTCCAGCCCCGGATAGTATTATTGTAATGGATGCAAACTTAGCCCTGAGTTAGGGGATAGGGCAAAAAGTAAATCTCTTCACCATTCAGTTAGAGTCAAACAATATGGGGCCATGTGTGATTGCATAGTGCAGTCACAGTACCCAACTGAAGATGATGGAGAATATCAAGCAGGGTTAAATCAGTGAAGGCCACAGTATCCAAAGTGCACACTGTACAGGAAGCAGAGTGAGCACTGAGAAGTGATAGAGACTGATTAGAGGGGGGAAGACGGGTGGGTCAAGGAAGGATGACTATAGCAAAGGCAGGGGTGTGAGTAAGCAAGGCGGGATCTCGTTAAAAGTAAGCCATGAGGCTCGGTCAGGAAGAGCATGTTACAGAGAGGTGGTTCAGAATCGAAAAGAGGAATCGACCAAAATTGGAGCCAGAAACAAGGCATAGTGTCACACATCTGCAAATGTCATCAACTGGGTTGAGCTAGGAGGATCACAGATTTGGGGACAGCCTGGGGACAGTTCCTGTGGTAGAACTTGAAAAGTTACTACATAGTTAGTGGTGTCTATCAAACTGTTTCTTGCAGTTCTTTATGACCCACTGTTAAGACATCAACTTAGAATTGCTATATCTTAATAATTCAGCACCAGGTGTGGTTATACACGCCTTCGGTCCCAGCACTGGGGAGGCAGAGGCAGGCAGATCTCTGTGAGTTTGAGGCCAGCCTGGTCTACAGAGTGAGTGCCAGAACGACCAGGACTGTTAACACAAAGGAAACCTGTCTCAGTAGCAAACCAAACTATTCAAAATAATGTCCCAGCCTTCCTTTGCAGTGCAGATCTTGAGACTGACTCTTTCATCCTCCTCAAGTTACTTGATTTCTATGCCATTCTATGAAGTGACAACCCTACACCTAAAATCCTTCTGTGCTATTTAGTTTTTGCCAACTTAACACACACTAATCACCTGGGAAGAGGGAAGATCCATTGAGGAATTACACCCATCGTATTGGCTGATTAGCCTGTAGGCTTATCTGTAGGGAATTTTCTTGATTAGTGATTGACAGGGGAAGGCCTAGCCCACTGTGGATGGTGTCACCCCGGGCAGGGGGTCCTGGGTTGTAGAGGAAAGCAAACTGAGCATATTACTAAGGTAATTAACTGAAACCCTGTTTGTAGCCAAGAAAGAGAAATTTCATTGTAAATTTGACTAAAAATAAATGAAATTTATAACTATGAATGATTCAGCTAACATCCACATATAAAGTTATTATGAAAGAAATGACTAACCAGGCAATGGTGGCTTACGCCTTTAATCCCAGCACTAGGGAGGCAGAAGCCTGGAACTCTGAATTTGAGGCCAGCCTTGTCTACAGAGCAAGTTTCAGGATAGCCAAGGCTACACAGAAAAACCTTGTCTCAGAAAGAGGGGGGGGGGGGGGCAGGGGGAAAGCGGCACTGTTGCAGGATCCTTGATCACATTGTGAACTGGAAAAACCTTATTGTGGTGTGGGTCAGCCCTAGAACATACATTTTGTCTAAGAGGTTGCTGTTTATTGTAAATAGGTTGTTGTGGTATGGCTCAGCCTTAGCACACACCTTTAACCCAAGAGCTTCCTGTAAAGAAGAGCTAAATAAAGTCATGTGGCTAAATAAAGAGATGGTACAACCAACCAGTTGATTGGGTGTGAACATAAGAAAACCCACGAGAAAGGAGGGTCTTTGGCAGCATGGAGAAAGAGGAGCTTTTTCTTCTAGTACAGTTGGCGGGCTAGGCAGGTCAGCTGGGCGCTTCCTCTGCCTCTCTGAGCTAGCAAGTTTTCACCCCAGCATCTGGCTCCTGACTCTTCCTCACTAAATCAGACGTTTGGGATTTCGGTTTTTTTTTGTTTTTGTTTTTGTTTTTTTTAAACAACAGCAGGCCCCGTGGAATCTAAAGGGAGCTATAGAAGACTGCATTGTGGGTACCGGTGTAGCCGAGAATGCTAGTTAGCCAACTTTCTGAAAACAGTAGCCATGACAAGTTGGAGTCATGGTCCTGTCACAGTAGAAAACCACTTTAGAGTTTTTCTTACAAGTATGCTTAGAAGACATTTGCCTTCTGCCGATTACTCCTTCCATAGGATTCTTGTGTAATTCTTTGCTGGTCCAACTCTTCACCCACCATGAACTTACCGACCTGTGCAGGGCACATGAACTTAATGACCTGTGCAGGGCATGTCACAAAAGCATCACACTCATCATGAGAAGCCCATGTTCCAACTTTTGTTCTTCTTTGATTTTCTTTGAAACAGGTTTCCTTTGTGTTAAAAGTCCTGGTCGTCCTGGCACTCACTCTGTAGACCAGGCTGGCCTCAAACTCACAGAGATCTGCCTGCCTCTGCCTCCCCAGTGCTGGGACCAAAGGCGTGTATAACCACACCTGGTGCTGAATTATTAAGATATAGCAATTCTAAGTTGGTGTCTTAACTGTGGGTCATAAAGAACTGCAAGAAACAGTTTGATAGACGCCACTAACTATGCAGTAACTTTTCAAGTTCTACCACAGGATCTTATGTATTGAAATTATATGGCAATCTAATTATAGCTGGTTGTCAATATGGTAAGCAACTGTCAATTGAATATTGGCTAAAGATATGTATGACTTTTGCATATGCAAATTTCATTTTGTTTCCATCACAGATGATCCAACCATGCCTTGGTGTCCTGGAGTCATAATTTAAAAACAAGCTAAAAAAAGTTGACTTGAGGGATTTAATTGTACCACTTATGTACAGGTTTCCCTGGTGTCTGGAGTATGCCCATGGCTCTAGACAGTCCTGTGGGGCATGCCCTTGAGCTGACAAATTGTAAAAACATATGATAATCTGGGTTATCGGGTTTGCTCCCATGGTGCTCTGTGCCTAGAGAAAGTCAAGAGAAATGTACCGTCTTTAATTTATCTATAGGCAAACAATCTTGGGGTTTCCTTTTTCTTTAAAAAAAAAAAATCAGTTATAAATAACTCTTCAAAGACAATCAGCACCTCAGGAGGCTTTGCTGGTGAGAAATCAAAAAACAGACCTGCTTTTCTGGAAGATGACTCGGTGTGAAAACCCCACCTCCTGCAGGCTCGCTCTGGCAGCCTCAACATTTCTTCAAAAAAATTTTTTTTCTGCATATCCCCCTCTGAGTTACTGTTGGTTTAGATAGTTTTATGTAGACAGAATGGAAATCCACTTAGCTGTGTAAAGGGGCTAACTTGTAGGGTAGACGTGGGACATTTAGGAAGACGGAAGATCTCAAGAAATTCACAAAGGAGCCATGAGAGTGTAGCTTGAGGTGAGGATTCCCTACCAGACGGTATCTGAATGGCTTTTGTACCCTCCAGCCACCCGCCACATCATTTTGTAGCTTTTCAGTACCCAGATACTCTGGAGCTGTGATTCTGTAGGTCCCGATGTCCAAGCGTGTCCATGAGTATCCTTTCATGGCACCCAGGCTGCCACATTGGTACCCCCTCACCATTTTCATAGATTTTTGCTTTCTCTCTGATTAGATTTCCCTTCTCCCATGTTTTCTCTAACTCCGTTGTAAAAGTAGGGGCTTTTGTATGCCCACCCTTGCTCTGAATAATGACTTGGAAACCTTTATATTTATTAGGCTTCGGGCACTATAGCTGGGCAGATTCTGAGCTATTCTAACTAGACAATTCTGGCCTGGTCTACTTCCCAGCCCCCTGACCCATTACCTGCTGTCTTAGTCTCTCCTGGCACCTCCTTTTTCATCTGGGTCCCACCTGAGACCCTCTCCCTCTCTCTGTGCACAGAATCCCAGTCTTTAGCTCTCCTGCCCAGCTACAGGCTGTTTAGTTCTTTTTTAACCAACCAGAAGGTGATGGAGCACCATGTTGTACAAAATACTGAGTCATACCAAAGTCTGGAGTGCAACCAGATCTCTGGGTACAGAAATTAGCATCCAAATACACAGTGCACATAGACATCCTTCCACAGACAGCTTAGTAGTTGCTGACTGCTGTTTCCTATATTGTATGCCTCTACCTCTGAGTTTGAATGCCCGAGGAAAGTTTTGGGCATCAGGCACAGCATTGCCATTAGACAGGAAAGGTAATTTCTAATGTTTCTGATGTACAGCATGCGACGATAATTAACTATCACATTAAGTACTTGAAAATAATGAGAAGAGAAGATTTAAAAAAAAAAAATGTTTTCACCACAAAGAAATGAGAAGTGGTTGAAGTACTAATCATCTTGATTTAATAATTACACAATGCGTGTATTAAACTATCACAGTGTGCCCTATAAATGTGCAGTGGTATCATTTGTTCATTAGAGCCAAACCAAAACAGATGCTCAGTAGAAGTCCGAGAGGCTCCATTTGTCCGTAACTGACAACTTTATCTGCCAAACCGCATATGGGTCAGGGCCAGCCAAAGGTTGATTGGGCTAGCTGGCTACCCCTGTCCTAATGAATCATAACTGTAGCTGCAGCTATGGTGAGGCTAGGTTAGGCCAACAATTCAGAGTGTGGTTAGAGGTACTAGAGATCTAGAATTTCTACACAGGGTCTCAGTGCTGAGATATTTAAAAGGCCTGTAGCCTTGGCAAGGCAGAGTGACTGCATCCCAACACGCCTTTCCTGATAAAGTCTTTGTGATTTATGAGAGTAACTTATAATTTACTCCCGTTAATTTAGAGGGCATGGTCACTCCTGTTAAGTAAAAACAAAAGCAATAACAACAAACAAACAAACTAAAAACCCTTCCCCGTGGCTGCTATATTTTCTGTACCTGTGATTAAGAAACTATACACTTATAGAATATTCAAATGAGTATATATCTTAGTCACAAAGACAGCATTTTTATTTTAAAGATGAAAGTGTATGAAAGTCATCTATTTCTTCAGTATATAGAAAATACGGGTGCACACACAGTTTCCTGGATCCCTTAAAGTGTCCCTTCACTGCACAGTGGTTCCTTATGTGTGCTCCCAGCCTACAGGTTAGGAACATTCCTGGAACGCCAGACGTGGGGAAGCCTGCATTTGGGTCTGAGGCTTTACTTCTTGGAGAGGCTCTGACATGTTGAACCTGGGCAGGTGTACTGGCTAGCTTTATATCAGCTTGACAGAGGCTGAGGACATCTAAAAGGAGGGAACCTCTCAGTTGAGAGAATGCCTTCATAAGATCCAGTTGTAAGGCGTCTTAATTAGTGATTGATGGAAGAAATGTCCATCCCTCTGTGTGTGGTGTCATCCCTGGGCTGGTGGTCCTGAGTTCTATAAAAAAGCAGGCTGGGAAAACCATGAGGAGCAAGCCACCTCTCCGTCGTTTCTGCATCAGCTCCTACCCTGCCCGGCGCCTGTCCTGACTTCCTTTGAGGATGAACAGTGATATGGAAGTAAAGCCCAAGAAATCCTTTTCTCCCCTATTTGCTTTTTAGACATGGTGTTTCACTGCAGTAATAGAAGCCGTAATTAGGCAGCAAGCTTAAACTACACCAAAAGAAAAGGTTAGAATATCTAGTGATTTCTGAGGCTAATTCATAATGGCTATGGAGTAGCTATGGGGCACACTGAATGGAATGTGGAAAGGGAGGGAGAGCTATGGGGGTGGTTTGTTACAGAGATCATGTCATTGAACTCCTGGCTTTCTCCTCTTTTGTTTCTCATTTGTTTGCTTTCTGTCTGAACCGGGGGTTTCACCATATCCCACCCTGGCCTCACACCTGCAGGGAGCCTCTTGTCAAATCCACTTAAGTTCTGTGATTACAGGCATGCTGCACCATGCTCAGCTTCTCTCTTTTCATTTCATCTTCTGCAGTCTCAGTTTTATTTATTTCTGGGTCTGGTTTTCTTTCTGGTCAAAAAATAGCTGCCAACAACATTTAGGGTAATACGACTGTAGAAAGAATCTCTTACAAGCATCACCTGTCAATAAAAACGCTTATGGCCAATGAGCTGAGGCAGGAAATAGGAGGTGGGACATCCAGGAGGGATAGAGAGAATTCTGGGAAAGAGTCAGAAGGTAGGAGATGGGAGAATTGCCAGTCAGATGTGGAGGAAGTAGCAGGCCAGGAATGTGGAGGAGATGGATTTTAATCCACAGCTGAAGTCAGGTTAAAATAAAAGAGAGATTTGCCCTAGGAACAAGGGACAGATGTAAGAAGACAAGGAGAGAAAACCAGCCACTTAGCTGAATACAAAAGGGATAGAACAAAAGGGATGATAAGAGTAGTCAGAGAATAAGCTGAAGCGTATGACTTAGGCATTTATTAACAAATAATTAGCCTCAGAATCATCATTCTGGAAGCAGGGGCTTGGTTTATTTTTTACATATGACTCCTTTCATAAAAAAGGAGGAGAGGAAAAAGAAGAGGGAGAGAAAGGGAGAGAGAGGGAGAGATCTGTGTATATGTTTATGTGTATACATGTATGTGTGGGTACATAAACAGTAAAAATATAAAGGCCAGAGTCAATATCAGGTGTCGTTCTAATTTGCTGTCTACCATATTTTTTGAGTTAGGGTCTCTCTTAGAACCTGAAACTTCACCAATTGAGGCACCAGTGTTAATGCCCAGATTGTGAAACCCCAAAGACCACCAGGACTCAACTCCGATGCAATTCACACGAGGGTTTATTCAGCACAAGCTTGAGCTTAGGGTACAAACCTCCCTGAAGCAGCAGGTTAGGAGAGCATGCGGAGGTCTAGGGGTCTGGAGTTTTTAAAGGAAAAAACTGCAAGTGGAGGTCGCTCAGCCTTCGCATTATATGATTGGGTAAGAGGTTTATGGGAAGTTGACTTTTTTTTGGGGGGGGGGAGGGAATTTTTGAGACAGGGTTTCTCTGTACAGCCCTGGCTGTCCTGGAACTCATGCTGTAGACCAGGCTGGTCTTGAACTCAAAAATTCACCTGCTTCTGCCTCCCAAGTGCTGGGATTAAAGGCATGCGACACCACTGTCTGGCAAAAGATTTATTTATTTTTTATCTATATGCGTACACTTCAGCCATCTTCAGACACTCACTAGAAGAGTACATAAGGTCCCATTAGAGATGGTTGTGAGCCACCATGTGGTTGGTGGGAGTTGAACTCAGGACCTCTGGAAGAGCAGTCAGTGCTCTTAACCGCTGAGCCATCTCTCTAGCCTGGAAGTTGACTTTTAAAATGATTGGTTTGTTTTAGGTGCCAAGGCCACAAAGAGCTCTGGCCCGGCCATCTGGAGAACCTCTGGTCATTAATTAACAGCTGTTGGGGAAGAGGAGCTATTAGCACTTTTTATGGTATTTCTAGGAACAGTGCTATGTGACTCCCAAGGGTCATTGCTTGGGTTGTTAGGAAACTTTATCTCCTGAGTACAGAACAGAATGCAGTATGACCGATGACTCCCAGCAGCTGTGGCTGGCCCGATAAGTTTTACCCTGGGACCTGTTTTTCTTTTTCTTTTTGTTTACATTTATGCTTCTGGTGCCCCCTCCCCTTGGTCTCTCAACAAGGATGGCCAGTAAACTCTAAGGAGCCATGTGTCTTCATTTCCTTAGTTTGGAGATTGCAAACAGACACTGTTGCCAAGGACCAGCCCGGGGTTGGAGAGGGGTTCTGAGAGAAGAAATTGTAGATCCAAGCTGACCTGTGTTCTGCTTGATACAGCTGTTCCAGTCTGCTTCTCCCTATGTTCTGCTTTCTCTCTGGAGATCTGTCTATATTCTGCTTTCTTGCTGTTCTAAGAGATTTCTCTGTCCATGACCTCCTTGCTTGTGTCAGTTTTCCAAGCAGTTTTTATCTCTTTATCTTAAAAAAGTTCTCTGTCTTACTCAGCTTCTGCAGAACACAGATCTACTCTTTTATTTTGCATATCAATCCGGTCAATTACTCCAAGTTTCCTTTTGATCGTCCTTAGACCGGAAGCCCTTTGATTCTTAGGGGACAACAAACTTACATTTTTTCTTAACATTACAAAAGAATTCAGTGATCTATCTGCCTTTGTTAAGCACAGTTGATAAACTAGTTGGGTGTGATCCTGCCCTGAAATATCTACTTCCACGGTACCTAACCCTAACCTCGCTCTATCCTAGGCTGGTCCTGAACTCAGGAATCTGTCTACCTTTGCAAGCATAAACAAAAAAACTTAGCTGGGTGGGATCTCCTGAGATCACCATGCCCAAAATCTCTTTATTTCCTTCCTTAGTAATTTTTTAACAAGTTAGCTCACGGTGCAGCTGCTTTTGTTCCTTCAGATTTGTGACGCTCCTCATGTAATTCATACTGAGCCATTATTTTTTGCATAGTTGAGAAATTATGTATTTTCGAGCTCATGTGTTTAGAGCTCTTTCCCACAGCCTTAAGCGCTGTCCTGAAGGCCCCAGCGTTTACCATTTTGCTGAGACTTTAGCCACACCCTTGACTCCTGGACTTGTGCTGTTTCCCATTGTCATGGAGTCACTAATGTTAATAGCGAGGACATTCCTCAGAAGGAAAGAGTCCTCCATGGCTAGTACTGGTTCCAGAAACTATGTACACTATTACACAAACAAACCTTACATCCCAGCAGCCATCTTTTTTGTGTGGTGCTGAGGATGTGAACCCAGGTCCCTGAGTTTTAATATAGGGTAATCAGATGCCATGTACCATGTTTTCATTGTGTACCATGTACAATTCATCAAAATTGTAGTTTTGTCCCTCCTTCTTCTGTCCCCCCATGCATCTCCGAAGCCATTCAGTTTCTCTAGGGAAGAATTCAGCCATTGTTGACTTTATCTCATGGGTGCTGAGATTCTGGAAGCAATTACTGAAATGACTGGAGCCCTGCTCCAGTCAGGAGACTTTCATCTTTTGTGTTTGACTCTGCTCATCACACTTGTCTGGTAGGCTTCGGGTTCTCCAGTAAGGAACTACTTCCTCTCCAGGTTTTCAGACACCTTGGTTGTCTGTGTATAGTGCAAAGGAGGAGACCTTATTTGGATTCATCTTCAGCTCTGTGGATAAATACCTAACCAACTCCTCTTGTTTCCATCAAATGTCCTTTTGCTCTCTTAAGGAATGGCCATGTCTGGCTGACCCTCTCCAAGGCCCTATAACTAGAGGCTGCTGAACTCCTGCTAGTGTTCTTATGGACAGGTATGCAGGGACAAGTGTTCTCAGCTGTCACTTCTCTGCTCTCTATTACCAGTCTCTACAAGGTGATTCATATTGCTCCTCTATATTATCATCTCCTTTCCTTTGTCCTTGAGAATTCCTGACTTTATTTACTGCAGTTGAGAATTCAAGAATAAGAATACTTTAAAGTTTCACCATATTTGACTGGGAAACCTCCCTCTGTCTATACAATTTATAAATATATGTGTATATATATACATATATATATGCATGTGTGTGCATGTTTGTATTTATAGACATATATGTGTATATATTATGTATATACATACATGTGTATGTGTATATTTATATATTGCTCTATTTGTTTTTTCTCTAAGACTCTCAAATTGCAAATGCAGGAAATCCAGAGCTCATGTTCACTCCAATGTGCAATCACCAATGGTGGGGAGACCTGTCAATTGACTCCCCAGCATATTTGAAATCTGTGGTCCTTTCAAAGCCAGGTTTGCTTGACTTGTGCTATCTCTGAACAGCCTCTAGGCGGAAATGAGGATCAGGGAGGAAGAACACCAGGAAAAGCCCCGGAAGATCTGGGCCCTGAGGAATATGGAACTCAGGATCATGAAAAACACATTCTAGGGTCGTAATTGATTTCACTTGGGTTCTGAAGAAACTGAAGTGTAAGAAGAAAAAGAGAAAGAAGAACATACCAGCAGGAAATGATAGATCCTGCAAAATAAAAGTAACACAACAACACAGGAAACAATGTGGGGGCTGATGACAGATTTATTGGTACAACTTTATCTAATTGCTAAGCAATTTAGTGACAATTATGTGCCATCTTAAATAGGTACCGAATTAACTTTGTAAATGCACTATTTGATTAGAATAGTAAACATGTATTCAATATTTGTTTGTTGATATTCTAATCAGAGGAAAGAAGCTTACTAATAGCTTTCTACAAGAGGATAAAAGGGCATTCTGTAAAGCATCCATGATAAAGGTAAGGAACTTTGGGTATGGGTTCAACCACAAATCTACAGTGACTATAATTGCACCAGCATATTAATAGGTGCTTAATAATTATCTCTTGGATAGGTAGATGGATGGATGGATAATAGATGGATGGGAGATAAATGGGTGGATGAATAGGATGGATGGATAGGGAATGGGTGGAGGATGGATAGATGGATGGATGGATGGATGGATGGATGGATGGATGGGTGGATGGATGGATAGGTGAATGGAAGGATGGATGGGTGGGTGGATGG